>SNVD02000773.1:0-13708 GCA_013180625.2 Boswellia sacra | reverse complement strand
GATTCAGATTTGATTGAACTACAGGAAGATGGGAGGGAAGTATGTCGTGCAAGGTCAAATTCTGGAGGTGGAGTTGAAATTGACCGATTTAGCCTTAAATTCGAGTATTCGAGAAACTCCTTATTCTCTTAAGTCGTTGATCCGCTTCTCCCCGGACATAAAAGCCTAAACACAAACAATCAGGAAATAACAATCAAGAATCAGTAGTAAAAACAGAATAACAATTGATTAGAAAATCAATCCCCGGCAACGGCGCCAAAAACTTGATGCGTTCGAAACTAGCAAGTATACTAGTCGCACAAGTAATAAAGTGATAAGTAGATATCGTTCCCACGAGGATTGATTCTAAGTGAATTTGTTATTTTCCAGCAATAATAAACTAAACAGGGGGGGTTTTGTTGATTGATTAACTAATGAAAATAGAAATTGCAGTAAGAATACCAAACAGACAGTAAAGTTGAATGAAAAATCAGTGGGAGACAAACTTGGTTAAGAAGTCACATTCTCTGCCACAAGAATATAATTTATGACTAAACTAGAATTGTATCCATTACAGCATTGAAGTTATCAACCGTAGATACTAACAAGCTTTATTACCCCAATCTTTCCTTACTTTGTTGTTAAATAAAACAAGCTCTTTATTTAATCTCTATCCATTAAACAACCTAGAACAAGCTATCTGAGTTTAATTCAATGGAAGCATTACGATGAGAAAGATAGGTTGATCTAAGCAATAATCACACAAGTTCGGATTATTTAACCTAGGTTGTATTTTCCAATTGCAATCTCTGATCACAATTTTGCTACTAATGATTGGAATTTCATGACAATTACGGATCAAGATTTCTAATCTAGCAATAGACAACAACAGATTATATTCAGTTGGCCATTCCAAATATAATCAGTAAGCAATCATAAGCATTAGACATGGGAAAATACAAGCATCTTCAATTAGAGAATTTGATAACAATTTCTTACACAATCAACTCACAAAATCCATATCAAGGGCTTTGAAATCACCCTCAACCAATTCAGATTTAGTTACACATATTCAATCAGAATAACAAATACAATACAGAGAAATTCCAGAATTGAAAAGGAAAGAAAGAACTTAGCAAATTCTTTGAAAATCTTCTTTGTAGATGAATCTTCTTGGAATTGTAGTTCCTCCTCTTTCAAAATCTTCTTTCTCCTTCAAGAACTCCAAGGGATGAGAGAAATCCAGAAATGCAGCCTCCTCCCACGTTTTCCCCTCTTCAAGTTATGAAAATAAAACCCTAAAATGTGTTTAAATACTCTGCTAAAGTGACTTGCTACAGTGTCCCGTATTATACATGCTACAGTGCTTGTGGAATTATATTTCTATACATCTCACACTGTTTTGATTACAACTTTTGGTACACTGAATGGATTTATAAACCGTAAATTTCTCCAGAAAATAGACTTCGAGAGCTTTCCAACGGTATATAACATGTCGTCGGGTTCATTGTATATCAATACAATTAAATCCGAGAAGATCACTGACTAGCAGAGGTGAAAATGAAGGGTTTTACTCCATTTTTGTGCAAGTTGCTCCAAAACTCCTACAAACATCAAAACCACACAAAAACATAAAATACCAAGGAATATAGCAAAGAAACATGGACGAATTGATATAAAAGTAATACATAAATAGACACCTATCAATAGGAGCTTCTGTCATCTTCTTTTTAATCAGCTCAAAGCTTCTTTGTGCATCTTTCGTCCAAGTAAAACCATTACCCTTTAAGCATTCAGTGATTGGAGCCATTATAGTACTGAATCCTTCAATAAATCGACGATAAAATGAAGCTAACCCGTGAAAACTTCGAATGTTGTGGACTGATGTAGGAATCGGCCAATTCTGAATTGCTTCAATCTTGCTAGTGTCCATCTGAATTCCATCTTTTGAAACCACATACCCCAAGAAAATGAGGCTTTTGGTGAAGAACTCATACTTCTTCAAGTTGGCATAAAGCTTTTCACTTCTCAAGGTGTGAAAAACTTGCTGAAGATGATCCAAGTGATGCTCCTCATCTTTGCTGTACACAAGTATATCATCAAAATATACAACAACCAACTTGCCAATGAATGGTTTAAAGACATGGTTCATCAACCGCATAAATGTACTTGGTGCATTAGATAGACCAAATGGCATCACCATCCATTCATAAAGGCCATTCTTTGTTTTAAATGCAGTCTTCCATTCATCACCAGGTCTCATACGAATTTGATGATAGCCACTTCGAAGATCAATTTTTGAGAAGACAGTAGCACCATGAAGTTGATCAAGAAGGTCGTCAAGCCTCGGAATAGGAAATCTGTAAATAATTGTGATCTTGTTAACAGCCCTACTATCAATGCACATTCTCCAAGAGCAATCCTTTTTAGGCACCAAAAGAGCTGGGACAGCACAAGGACTCATGCTTTCCCTCACTAACCCTTTAGTGATAAGCTCATCAACCTGCCGTTTTAATTCTTCGTGTTCTGTGGGACTCATTCGATAGGCTGATTTATTTGGCAACACAGCACCTGGAACAAGATCAATACAATGTTGTATGTCTCTCATTGGAGGAAGGCCTGGTGGTATCTCATCTGGTACAACATCATGGTATTCTTCAAGAAGATACTTCATCTCCAAAGGCGGTTTGTTACTAACTTCATTTTCTTCTAACAACAAGAACACATAAATTTCACTTCCCTTCTCCAACTCTCTTCTGCATTCTGTTTGGGTAAGCAAAGCATTTCCCTCCCCTTTAGTAGGTTTAGGACACCGTTCTAACTTTGAAGGACCCAAAATACTTTGACCCCATCTTAAAGAATGTAAAGTATTCCTATAGCCTCTGCATTAACTCTCCGCTCATACTCCTGGTCTACCAAGAAGTAAATGACAAGCATCCATAGGAACAACATCACCCCATATTTCATCTTTATACCTTTTCCCAATAGAAAATGAAACAAGGCAGCGTTTGTTTACCTTGATCTCGTTATCATTCCGCAGCCATGAAATCTTGTAAGGTTGAGGATGCTTCTCTGTTTGAAGGCCAAGTTTATCAATCATCTCCGTAGACACCACATTTTCAAAGCTGCCACCATCAATAATAACATTGCACACCTTACCATGAGAAGGACATCTGGTATGGAAGATATTTTTGCGAAGCCAATCATCTTCTCGTTCTTGGGCAATATTCAAACTCCTTTGAATAATAAAGAGAGAATCACCTTGATCTGCATAAGTGACTTCCTCTTCATCAGCAAATTCTGGATTACTGAAATTGATCAGGGCATCTATCTCTATCTCTTCATCAATTTCGTAAAAGTCATCAAATATTGGTGGTTTTCCATGATCCTCAAAGAAGTCATGGTCTACTTCATCATTCTCCACCGATTCATCTTTATTAGCAGCATCATTATCATCATAATTGCCAAAAGGACTTTGATCTTCTACTTCTCCATGCATTCCACCTACGAATTCTTTATTTTCCAGAATTACTAAATGTTGCTGGAGTTGTTGGAGCTGCTGCATAAGATTTTCAATGATCAAATGTTGCTGGACTTGCTGGAGTTGTCGCCTGAGATCTTCAATGATCAAATCTCGTTCATCTCTTTGAGAAGGAGGCAATTGGGTAGTAGAAGCAGCTTTGTGAGTACGACCAGCCATTGAACCAAAGACTCTGATTACCCAATCTGATACCGGCTCTGAATTGTAACAATCAGAGATAGGATCTTCAGTTGATAAACAACTCAGCCAATATCTGGAACAAGGATTTGAAACCCAATAACACTCAAACTAGGGTAACAAGCTCACCACCAAGGTAAACACAAATGGGATACAGAAAATTCACCACCCAAGGATGTAAACAAAGGATACAGGGCTCAAAACTAACTCACCACTCTAAGGAATCCACCAAGAGATACAGAGTTAAAGAGAAATCAGTATAAACACTGAAATTTCACTCAAATTCGAATTCAAAACTTCACTGCCTTGAATACACAACTTTAGAGCTTAAATAACTTGGAACAACCCTCCAAGCATAGGTAAAAGACAATAATTAAATGATTTCAACAATTACAGCTCAACTACTACATTGACAACTGATTTATTAACTAAGACTCATAAGTAAACTCATTAGGTAATAAAGCATAACCACCTAAGCTAGAAATTCAAATTCCAACCAACTAAGCAATCAAATTCAAATTCTAGAGTAGACTTTAATGCACCATTAACTATGAACCAGCTGTTAATAGATAGTCATAGATTCCTGCAGACAACTCCAAATGACACATTGACAAATGTGTTAGAAAGCTGACTTCAAGATTCTTATAGCCACAACTCTTGACATTTAATTCTCTGCACAGCAATACCAGTTCTTTTACGAAATTATCCCTCATTCTGGTTCATGTGCCCTCCTGACCATTGTAACAATTTGCACCCCTTGATGATCTATCATGAATCTCATGGATTGCAACACTCCAGTGTCAATAATTAGCCATTCATGCTGAACAAGTCCACAAGAATGTGATCGAGAGTTAACAAAATATTATCCAGCGACTCATTACTCAAACCATTCTTAATAAATGAAAGTTTATCTTCTCTATTCCTGGATGCAAAACCTAATGAACGACAAGTCTGGTTACAATTCCATCTATCACATTTATAACATACTTGTAACCTTTTCGCTCTTCGCCTCTTGGCGTAGTAGCTCTTTCCTAGACCAGGCATGTATTTTGCGAGATTAATGTCCGACTCACCGGACAATCTCACATTGGCTTCGATAAGCCATCGGATATCAGCAGGCACATTTAGGAGCATCAATGCCCAAAGTCTAGTCATCCGTACTTTATAAATTTTAAACACAGCATTTTGATGAAGTGAAGGAAAATATTTACGAAGGTTCGACAAAAAGATATCGGCATCCATTGGAGAGGAGAAAAGAAGAGATATTACCGATAATGCGATCGAGTTTGTTTTTCTCCAAGATATGCACGTTTCAAACCTTTGGCGAATGACTTCAACTTCCGTTTGGATGTTTCCACAAGCTGCTGCACAAATTAGCTCAAAGCACAGAGTAATCAAATTAAACAAAAGAAAGGAAAAGAAAAGAGCAAAAACGAAACTAAAGACACATAAAAGAGATAACAACACAATAGCAAACAAAAGTCAAAAACAAGTAAAAAATATAAAAACAAATGAGACAGATGGCAAAGAGAGATAAAAACTGATCAATTTGATGGCCTACGAAAGGAATCTCCTTGAGACACAAAAATCGATCATTATTACCTCATTTTATTTTTCTTCTCTTCTTTTTTTTTTTTTCAAAAACATTGGGTTGCCTCCCAATAAGCGCTTGGTTTAACGTCCTCAGCCCGACGGTGGTTCCATCATGGGAGGATCCAATTTCCGTTGTGCTTCTCTAATGGGCTTGGATCCCTCTTCTAACAAGATACGGTCCATAGCATTGGATGGGCTTGGATTTCACATTGTCCACATTCAAATAGCTATTTTGTGATCTGTAAGTATTCGGACGAGTTTCTCTTCTTGTATTCGTGCAAGGCCCATTTCCATTGTAACTCGCAAAGTATCATTCCCATCCAAGAATCCATAATTCAAATGATCTGGAAGTGACTTAAGCTCCAAGGTATTGGCTTTCATCACAGAAGGAAGAAGTTTCTCATTAGATAAGGCAATTCAATGTACAAAACATCATACCTGTTTGTGGTTATAGCTATGATCTCATCTAAGCTTGCCACAGCTTCCTCCATTTGTTTGGACACTTGTATCAGCTTTCTTTGGTTTTTTGAAACTTTCTATCCTGAATGTTTCACTAATGTCAACATCACTCCATCTTTTCGAGTTTACTCAAATGTTGATTGTGGCCAAGAATCATAACATCAACTAACTTCAAAAACAGATATCAAGTCCTAGGTTGGTGCTCATTGTCTCAAAAAAATTGAAACGAATCACCTCGCCATCGAATTCCATGGTGAGAGTGCCATCATGAACATCAATCTTAGTTCGAGCAGTTTTCAAGAATGGTCTCCCCAAAAGAATTGGTGTTGGATAAGGAGATGTCTCATCCTCCATTTCAAGAACATAGAAGTCTGCTGGGAAAACCAATTGATTCACCTGCACAGCACATCTTCCACAACTCCCTTGGGATATGCATTAGAACGATCAGCAAGTTGAATGGTAATACCAGTTTTCGCAAGAGGTCCAAGATTTAAAGAAGCATAAATAGAATATGGCATGACATTAATAGATGCTCCTAAATCTATCATAGCACTTTCAAACTTGGTTTTACCAATGGTGCATGGAATGGTGAACGTACCTGGATCTTTGCATTTCGGAGGAATTTTTCTTTGTACTACAGCTGAAACATTTCCCCCCACGCTTACTTTCTCATTTCCCTTCAACTTTCTCTTGTTGGTGCATAACTCCTTGAGAAATTTTGCATAACGAGGTACTTGCTTAATAGCATCCAGAAGTGGTATATTTACCTCGATCTTGCGAAAAGTTTTCAAGATTTCCTGTTCTTGTTCCTCCTTCTTTGATTTTGCAAATCTGCTAGGAAAAGGTGGAGGAGTAACATATGAAGGAATTTGAGTTTTAAGGTCTACCTTAGAAGATGATGTTTTGTTCATGGTGGAAGTGGTGTCATCCCCTTCATTAGTTTGTGACCTTTTTTGTGGAACTTGTAATTGCTTTCCACTTCTCAAAGTGATTGCACTAGCATTCTCTCTTGGATTGATCACTGTCGGAGAAGGTAATTTTTCTAAGCTCTTGCTCTCGAATTTGCTCATGTTAGTAGCCAATTGTCCCATTTGATTTTCTAGGTTTTGGATACTTGCCCTAGTTTCCTGCTGAAATTGCATTGTGTTAGTAGCAAGTACTTTAACAATGTCCTAGAGATCCATACCTGATTTTTGTGGAGCTAGTTGTGGTGCTGGTTGTGGTTCCATTTGAAATGATTGCTGCACTCTTGATTGATTGAAACCTGGTGGCTGATTTGGTATGGCATTTGGAGTGATTGGTTGATGATTATTGTAACTTTGGCTTGGTTGTCCTAGAAATCCACCCATGGCATTGGCTTGTTCCGTATCTCCTTCTTGCAAAGTTGGACACATGTCGGTTGGATGCTCTGTGGTAGAATATACTCCACATACATAAGATTGATCATATTTTCTCCTACAGCCCCTTTTTTTTACAGAGAGGTAGCTCAGAAGTTGTTGTTCAATGTTTCGGGTACTTCCCTCATTTACTCTCCTTGTAGTTGTGGCTCAAATTGATTGCTGAATTGTTGGGAGTTCGCTGCCATGTCACTAATCAAACGTCTTGCAACTTCGGTGTTTTATTAACTAGTGCTCCACCACTAGCAGCATCAATGATACTCCTTTCCATTGGTAAGAGACCCTCATAGAAATATTGAATTAGGAGTCCATCACTAATTTGGTGGTTTGGACAGCTAGCACATAACCTTTTAAATCTCTCCCCATATTCATGAAGTGATTCTCCATTGTGTTGTCGAATGCCACTAATATCTTTTTTAATGTTTATAACTTTTGAAGTGGGAAAGTATTTCTCTAAAAATAGTTTACTTATCTCATTCCACGTGGTAATGGTACCCGATGGTAGATAGTATAGCCAATCTTTCGCCGAATCTGCTAATGAGAATGGAAAAGCTCTCAATTTTATTTGCTCCTCAGACACGCCAGTTGGCTTCATCTGAGCATACCTGATAAGTGTCTATTTATATATCATTTTCATATCAATTCGTCCATGTTTCTTTGCTATATTCCTTGGTATTTTTATTTTTTTGTGTGGTTTTGATGTTTGTAGGAGTTTTGGAGCAACTTGCACAAAAATGGAGTAAAACCCTTCATTTTCACCTCTGCTAGTCAACCATCTTCTCGGATTTAATTGTATTGATATACAAAGAACCCGATGACATATCATATACCGTTGAAAAGCTCTCGAAGTCTACTTTTTGGAGAAATTTACGGTTTATGAATCCATTCAGTGTACCGAAAGTTGTAATCAAAACATGTAAGAAGTGTAGAAATGTAATTCCACACATCACTGTAGCATGTATAATACGGGACACTGTAGCACGTTACTGTAGCAGAGTATTTAAACACATTTTAGGGTTTTATTTCATAACTGGAAGAGGGAGAACGTGGTAGAGGCTGCTGCTCTGGAATTCTTTCATCTCTTGGAGTTCTTGAAGGAGAAAGGAAGCTTGGAAAGAGGAAGAACTACAATCCAAAGAGAATTACATCAAATTTGCTAAGTTTTTCCTTCCCTTTCATTTTCTGGAATGTCTCCATGTTGTATTGTATTTACCACGTTCTTAAACATGTGTAAATGAATCTGAATTGGTTGAGGGTGATTTCAAAGCCTCTGATATGGTTTTTGTAAGTTGATTGTGTAAGGTATTGTTATCCAATTCTCTAATTGAAGTTGCTTGTATTCTCCCATATTTAATGCTTATGAGTGCTTGCTGATTGTATTTGGGTGGCCAACTGAATATAATCTGGATATTGTCTATTGCTAGACTAGAAATCTTGATCCGTAATTGTCTTGAATTTCTAATTCTTAGTAGCAAAATTGTGATCAGAGATTGCAATTGGATAATACAACCTAAGTTAAATAATCCGAGCTTGTGTGTTTATTGCTAGATCAACCTATCTTTCTTATCGTAATGCATCCATTGAATTAAATTTAGAGAGCTTGTTCTAGGTTGTTTAATGGATAGAGATTAAATAAAGAGCCTGTTTTATTTACCAACAAAGTAAGGAAAGATTGGGATAACAGAGCTTGTTGTTATCTACGGTTGATAACTTCAATGCTGTAATTATATGACAATTCTACGATTAATTTGCAAATCCATATCTTGTGGTAGAGAAGGATCCCTTAACCAGCTTTCTCTCATTGATTTTTCATTCGAATTAACTTTCTGTTTTGTTATTCTTCGTTTGCATTATTATTTCACTTAGTTAATCAATCAACAAAATCCCCATTTACTCTGTTTTTGCTTTCGAATAACAAATTTAATTAGAATCAATCCTCGTGGGAACGATATCTTACTCATCACTTTATTACTTGTGCGACTAGTATACTTGCTAGTTTCGAACGCATCAAGTTTTTGGCGCCGGTGCCGGGGATTGATTTTCTAATCGATTTGTTATTTTGTTTTCATTGTTGATTCATATTTTCTTTGTTTTTCTTATCTGATTGTTTGTGTTTATACAACATGGCAGTAAACTTCTATCAATTCAGTAGCGGATTTGAGCCACAAGTACCATGGAGAGTAAATGATGTAAGCACTCCGAACATTGAACAACAACTTTCTGAGCTAACCTCTCTTGTGGAAAACATGGCTGTAGGAGATATTCAAAAATCTTATGAATGTGGGATATATTCTACGATGGAGCATCCAATCGACATGTATCCAACTTTACAAGAAGAATATATGGAACAAGCCAATGCCAGGGGTGGATTTCCAGGACAAACGAGGCAATGGTATGATCCTTTCTCTAGCACTTACAATGCTAGATGGGAAGATCACCCTAATTTTAATTAATGGAATCATCAACCAATTGCCCCAAATGCCATACCAAATCGGCCACAAGGTTTCAATCAACCTAGAGTACAACAACCATTTCAAATGCAACCACCACCAATGCCACACCCAGCACCACAACCAGCTTTACAAAACTCAGGTATGTCTCTCCAGGATATTGTTAATGCACTTGCCACTAACACAATGCAATTTCAGCAGGAAACTGGGGCAAGTATCCAAAATCTCGCAAATCAAATGGGACAATTGGCTACTAGCATGAGCAAATTCGAGGCCCAATGCTCAGAAAAATTATCTTCTCAAACGGTGATCAATCCAAGAGAGAATGATTGTGTGATAACTTTGCGAAGTGGAGAGCAAATTCGAAATGGAGAGCAAATGGAAACTGGGGCAAGTATCCAAAACCTGGCAAAGAAATCACAAACTGATGAAGGATATGACACCACTTCCACTATGAACAAAACATCATCTTCTAAGGTAGACCTTAAAACTCAAATTCCTTCTTATGTTACTCCTCCACCTTTCTTAGCAGATTTGCAAAATCAAAGAGAGGAACAAGACCAGAAATCCTGGAAACTTCTCACAAATCGAGTAAATGTACACTTTTGGATCTATCGCGCCAGTAACTTGTTGGTATAGTATTTCTCCAGGATTATGCCACCAAACAGATAAATTTGAAGGGAAATGAGAAAGTAAGTGTGGGGGAAAATGTTTCCGCTGTATTGCAAAGAAAAATTCCTCCAAAATGCAAAGATCCAGGTACGTTCATCATTCCATGCACCATTGGTAATACCAAGTTTAAAAGAGCTATATTAGATTTAGGAGCATCTATTAATGTCATGCCATATTCTATTTATGCTTCTTTAAATCTTGGACCTTTTGCGAAAACTGGTATTACCATTCAACTTGCTGATCATTTTAATGCATATGCCAAAAGAGTTGTGGAAGATGTGCTTATGCATGTGAATCAATTGGTTTTCCCAGCAAACTTCTATGTCCTTGAAGTAGAGGATGAGACATCTCCTAATCCAACTCCGATTCTTTTAGGGAGACCATTCTCGAAAACTGTTAGAACCAAGATTGATGTTCATGATGACACTCTCGTCATAGAGTTTGATGGCAAAATGATCCGTTTCAATATTTTTGAGTCAATGAGGTACCCTAGTAACTTGCATTCTGTTTTTGCAGTTGACATTATTGATTCTTTGCCACAACAATATTTTGAGTTAACTCGCAAGGATGGATTGGAAATGGCTATTAATGAGCTCATAGGGACAGAAATTTCCAAAGAACCAAGAAGGTTGATACAAATGTCCAAAGAAATGGAGGAAGCTATGGCATGCTAAGATAAGACCATAGCCATAACTACAAATAGGTATGATGTTTCATGCATTCAATTTCCTTTATCTAATATGAAACTTCTCTCTTCTGTGATGAAGGCCAATACCGTGGAGCTTAAGTCGCTTCCAGATCATTTGAATCATGGATTCTTGGGTGAGAATGGTACTTTGTCAATTACAATGAAAATGGGCCTTGTTCGAATACAAGAAGAGAAACTCGTCCGAATACTTACAGATCACAAAATAGCTATTGGGTGGACGATTGCTAACATCCAAGGCCCAGCCATATGCATGCACCAATTATTGTTGGAAGAAGGATCCAAGCCCACTAGAGAAGCACAGCGGAGATTAGACCCTACCATGATGGAACCAACGTCGGGCTGAGGACGTTAAACCAAGCGCTTATTGGGAGGCAACCCAATGTTTTTGTAAAATAAATAAAAAAAAGAAAAGAAAAATAAAATAAGGTAATAATGATCGATTTTTGTGTCTCGAGGAAATTTCTTTTGTAGGCCATCAAATTGATCAGGTTTTATCTCTCTTTGACATCTGTCTCATTTGTTTTCATTTGTTTTTACTTGTTTTTGACTTTTGTTTGTTATTGTGTTGTTATCTCTTTTATGTGTCTTTAGTTTCGTTTCTGCTCTTTTCTTTTCCTTTCTTTTGTTTAATTTGATTATTCTGTATTTCGAATTCATTTGTTCAACATCTTGAGGAAACATCCAAACGGGAGCTGAAGTCATTGCTCGAAGGTTTGAAACGTGCATATCTTGGAGAAAAACAAACTCAATCGCATTATCGGTAATATCTCTCATTTTCTTCTCTTCAATGGATGCTGATATCTTTCTATCGAACCTTCGTAAATATTTCCCTTCACTTCCTCAAATGCTGTGTTTAAAATATATAAAGTACGGATGACTAGACTTTGGGCATTGATGCTCCTAAATGTGCCTGCTGATATCCGATGGCTTATCGAAGCCAAGGTGAGATTGTCCGGTTAGCCGGACATTAATCTCGCAAAATACATGCCTGGTCTAGGAAAGAGCTACTACGCCAAGAGGCGAAGAGCGAAAAGGTTACAAGTATGTTATAAATGTGCTAGATGGAATTGTAACCATACTTGTCGTTCATTAGGCTTTGTGTCCAGGACTAGAGAAGATAAACTTTCATTTATTAAGAATGGTTTGAGTAATGAGTCGCTGGATAATGTTTTGTTACCTCTCGAGTCACAATCTTGTGGACTTGTTCAGCGTGAATTGCTTAATCTATGGACACAATTTCGTGATGAATTGCAGCATCATAGTCTAGGGAATCTGACTAAAAACGACCCTGTTTGCCAGTTTATAAGAAAACTGATGGGAAGCAAATCCCCGACTCATAGAAGGCGTTTCAGCCGTTACTGGACGTAAAACCAGAGGAAGATGTGAGCCACAATCACAACTACTTGTCTATTTGAATGTGTGTTGTTGTTGTAGAATTTTTTTTCTTGTTTTGTTTGATCTGATTATCATTGTTTTTTTTGTGTTGTTGTTGTTTGTTGATTTTGTTTGTTTTAATTTCAAGTTTTCTTTTTGACAAATCATATGACTACCCTATGGCATAAGTACACGTGGGAGACAAGTGTGGAGGTTTTGTCAACCCCCGCCGAAAGTGTATCTCCATTTTCCATGCTTCACGTGGGAGACAAGTGTGTAGGTTTTGTCAAACCTCGCCGAAAGCATATCTCATTTTTTCAATTCTTGGGGCGATAAATCTGCATCGAGCAACCCCCACCGAAAGTATGTCCCCATGTGTCAAAATTTGATAGTTTTATTGGTGTATATATACATTCTGCATATTTTCATATGTCATTCCATAACCTGTCTTGCAATTGAAAAGCATAATATCTAACGTGTCTTACACAAGATTAGAGCACCTGTAGAAATGGAGAAAACACCAATTCGGCGATTCCGCAATATATGCGTATTTTGCGGATCGCAATTTGGTAAAGATGGAGAGTTAACAACAGCAGCTCTTGATCTTGGTAGGACATTAGCTGCGAGGGGTATTCATTTGATTTACGGAGGGGGTATTCTTGGGTTAATGGGGTGTGTGTCGACAGCTGCATCCCTAGGAGGGAGCAAAGTTCTCGGAATTATCCCTAAACCATTAGTTGTACGAGATATCGTAGGCAATACAATCGGGGAAGAGTTACAGGTCTCTAGCATGCATGAGCGTATTGCACATATGGTCATTAAATCTGATGCATTTATAGCTTTGCCCGGGGGTTATGGTACATTAGAGGAGATATTTCAAATCACCTCTTGTGCACAGCTAAACATCCATCGGAAACCCATTGGTTTGATAAATGTTAATAATTTTTTTGATGGTTTGTTGTCCTTTCTTGATCAAGCTGTAGACAAAAATTTCATCTCACCGTCAGCAAGGCAAATGCTGGTTACAACTTCAACTGCAGGAGAGTTAATTGACAAACTACAAGAATTCGTCTATTCACCTGATCCAACAATGGCTCGGATAAATTGGTTTGGAGAAGGCAACAAAGGCGTCAACTGGATTTAACCCTCCATCTGTAATCTCTATTTGCTGGTTTGCTTCGTTTTTGTTTGCTTTCTTTTTAGTGTGTTTATTTTAGATTTTTCATGTCGTTTCTTTTGAGCTTTTCCAGGTTATTTCTTTCGTCCCAGGTAATATTTTCTAATCTCGGTTTTTAGAGTGGTGGCTTAAAAAGTTCAAGTTCTCTTGAACGCATTCTGGATCTCTTCAATCCATAAT
>SNVD02000772.1:0-13824 GCA_013180625.2 Boswellia sacra | reverse complement strand
TGCTAGGAAAACCAATTGATTCACCTGCACAAGTACATCTTCCACAACTCTTTTGTGATATGCATTAAAATGATCAACAAACTGAATGGTAATACCAGTTTTCACAAAAGGTCCAAGATTTAAAGAACATAAATAGAATATGGCATGACATTAATAGATGCTCCTAAATCTAACATAGCTCTTTCAAACTTGGTATTACCAATGGTGCATGGAATGGTGAACGTACCTGGATCTTTGCATTTCGGAGGAAATTTTCTTTGCAATACAGCTGAAACATTTTCCTCCACACTTACTTTCTCATTCCTTTTTAAATTTCTCTTGTTGGTGCATAACTCCTTGAGACATTTTGTATAACGAGGTACGTGCTCGATAAAATCCAGAAGTGGTACATTTACCTCGATTTTGCAAAAAGTTTCTAGGATTTTCTGTTCTAGTTCCTCCTTCTTCGATTTTGCAAATCTACTAGGAAAAAGTGGAGGAGTAACATATGAAGGAATGGGAGTTAAAGGATTTACCTGAGAAGTCAATGTTTTGTTCATGGTGGATGTGGTGGTCATCTCCTTCATCAGTTTGTGATTTTCCCGGTAAGACATCTAATTGCTCTCCACTTTGCAAAGTTATCGC
This sequence comes from Boswellia sacra, assembly GCA_013180625.2. Lineage (NCBI taxonomy): Eukaryota > Viridiplantae > Streptophyta > Magnoliopsida > Sapindales > Burseraceae > Boswellia > Boswellia sacra. The sequence goes on along the minus strand of SNVD02000772.1, from coordinate 13,200 downwards.
TCTAGCAGTCTCGCTTGGATTGATCACCGTTTGAGAAGATAATTTTTCTGAGTCTTGGCCCTCGAATTTGCTCATGCTAGTAGCCAATTGTTCCATTTGATTTGCCAGGTTTTGGATACTTGCCCCAGTTTCCTGCTGGAATTGCATTGTGTTAGTGGCAAGTGCATTAACAATTCTTTCAGAGACATACCTTATTTTTGCGAATGCTGGTTGCGTGCTGGTGTGGCAATGGTGGTGGTTGCATTTGAAAAGGTTGCTGCACTCTAGGTTGATTGAAACCTTGTGGCCGATTTGGTATCACATTTTGAGTGATTGGTTGATGATTCCAGTAACTGAAATTATGTTGATCTTCCCATCCAGCATTGTAAGTGCTAGAGAAAGGATCATACCATGCCTCGTTTGTCCTGGAAATCCACCCATGGCATTGGCTTGTTCCATATATTCTTCTTGTAAAGTTGGATACATGTCGATTGGATGCTCCATCGTAGAATATATCCCACCTTCATAAGATTTTTGCATATCTCCTACAGCCATGTTTTCCACAAGAGAGGTTAGCTCAGAAAGTTGTTGTTCAATGTTCGGAGTGCTTACCTCATTTACTCTCCATGGTACTTGTGGCTCCAATCCGCTACTGAATTGATAGAAGTTTACTGCCATGTTGTCTAAACACAAACAATCAGAAAAGAAAAACAAAGAAAATAGGAATCAACAATGAAAACAAAATAACAAATCGATTAGAAAATCAATCCCCGGCAACGGTGCCAAAAACTTGATGCGTTCGAAACTAGCAAGTATAATAGTCGCACAAGTAATAAAGTGATAAGTAAGATATCGTTCCCACGAGGATTGATTCTAATTGAATTTGTTATTTCCAGCAACAATAAACTAAACAGGGGGGGATTTTTTTTGAATGCTTTACTAAATGAAATAAGAATGCAAGTAAAGAATAACAAAACAGAAAGTAAATTTGAATGAACAATCAATGGGAGAAAGCTGGTTAAGGGATCCTTCTCTACCACAAGATATGGATTTGTGAATTAATTTTAGAATTGTCATCTAATTACAGCATTGAAGTTATCAACCGTAGATAATAACAAGCTCTATTACCCAATCTTTCCTTACTTTGTTGTTAAATAAAACAAGCTCTTTATTTAATCTCTATCCATTAAACAACCTAGAACAAGCTCTCTGAGTTTTATTCAATGGATGCTTTATGATAAGAAAGATAGGTTGATCTAAGCAATAAACACACAAGCTCGGATTATTTAACTTAGGTTATATTCGCCAATTGTAATCTCTGATCACAATTTTGCTACTAATGATTAGAAATTCAAGACAATTACGGATCAAGATTTCTAGTCTAGCAATAAATCACAACCAGATTATATTCAGTTGGCCATTCAAATACAATCAGCAAGCAATCATAAGCATTAAATATGGGAGAATACAAGCAACTTCAATTAGAGAATTGGATAACAATTCCTTACACAATCAACTTACAAAACCATATCAGGGGCTTTGAAATCACCCTCAACCAATTCAGATTCAGTTACACATGTTTAAGAACGTGATAAATACAATACACCATGGAGACATTCCAGAAAATGAAAGGGAAGGGAAAAACTTAGCAAATTTGATGTAATTCTCTTTAGATTGTAGTTCTTCCTCTTTTCCAAGCTTCCTTTCTCCTTCAAGAACTCCAAGAGATGAAAGAATTCCAGAGCTTCAGCCTCCACCACGTTCTCCCTCTTCAAGTTATGAAATAAAACCCTAAAATGTGTTTAAATACTCTGCTACAGTAACGTGCTACAGTGTCCCGTATTATACATGCTACAGTGATGTGTGGAATTACATTTCTACACTTCTCACACTGTTTTGATTACAACTTTCGGTACACTGAATGGATTCATAAACCGTAAATTTCTCCAAAAAGTAGACTTCGAGAGCTTTTCAACGGTATATGATATGTCATCGGGTTCATTGTATATCAATACAATTAAATCCGAGAAGATGGTTGACTAGCAGAGGTGAAAATGAAGGGTTTTACTCCATTTTTGTGCAAGTTGCTCCAAAACTCCTACAAACATCAAAACCACACAAAAACATAAAAATACCAAGGAATATAGCAAAGAAACATGGACGAATTGATATGAAAATGATATATAAATAGACACTTATCATCAACTTTCGGTTCAAGTTGTCTAAGTACCGCACGAGCGTGCTGCGCAAACCTCTAAGCTCGTGACAGTTGGTATCAGAGCACAGTTCGAGCACAAGAGCATGGCATCCGACCTTGAAGTGACCATGGAGGAGCAAGTTCGTGGACGAGAGGAGTAACCTCAACCACGCCAACAAGGAAAATGAGGTAAGTCCAAAGCTCCACCCTCGGAGTCTTTAGAGCCTCGTGTTGCTAGCTTAGAGCAAGCTATCTCGGGTATGGACAATGCAATTGAGGGCCTCTCCGACCGTCTCGAAGGCCTAGAGACGGATTATGGAGAGATCACCCAAGCAACAAAGTCCAACATCCTTGAGTTTAGCAATGCCTATGAAAAGGAGCTACACAACCTTACACGAGAGCTCATCGGCTTGCGGACCTTTGTGGAACATGAGTTGCGAGCAACTTTTGCGGATGTGGAGGAATCTCGCACAAAATGGGAGAAGCATCAATGTGATCATGCTAACCCGTCTTACACAATTGGGCTAAGCACCATGCACGTGCCTACTCCTGCCACATACAATGACACTCGCAACGCCACGGAAGTCGAAAACTTCCTGTTCGGCTTGGAGCAATACTTCGAAGCCAAACGTGTCCATGATGACGCTTCGAGGATCGGCATTGCACCCACATTCCTACGAGATGCAGCCCAATTATGGTGGCATCAAAAGCATGGCGACGCGAGCAGAAGCATCTTATCCCTTCGCACATGGGAGGATTTTAAGAGAGAACTTCTGAAGCACTTCTCTCCTAGCAATGCCGAGAAGGAGGCAAGGGGTTGACTCCGTCGATTGAAGCAAAGGCACCATTTGAGAGTACATCAAGGATTTCACCACTGTAATCCTTGAAATCGAAGGTATGTCCGAAAAAGATTCTCTCTTCTACTTCCTCGATGGATTAAAAGATTGGACGAGGGTTGAGCTCGAAAGGCGCAGTGTGCAAAATCTTGATGACGCTATAGCCGTGGCCGAATCCCTCGTAGACTACTCATCCCAATCGAAGGAGAGGAAGGCCAACCATGGTAAAGGTGGGGGAGAGCGGAATACCAAGAAAGACCATACTCAAGAAAGACCATACTCGAAAGGAAGATGGTGCACGTAAACCAACCGGGGGAGACAAGCGCGACACACCTAACAAAGGTAAGTCCGATGCCCTTAAACCTAAAAGTCCTTGCTTCATTTGTGATAGTCCTCATTGGGTGCGGGATTGCCTGATGCGTTCAAAACTAGCAAGTATACTAGTCGCACAAGTAATAAAGTGATAAGTAGATATCGTTCCCACGAGGATTGATTCTAATTGAATTCATTATTTTCCAACAACGATAAACTAAACAGGGGGGGTTTTGTTGAATGATTAACTAAATGAAATAAGAATGCAAATTAAGAATAACAAAACAGAAGTTAATTTGAATGAAAGATCAATGAGAGACACTTGGTTAAGGGTTCTTTCTCTGCCACAAGATATGAATTTGTGAATTAACATAGAATTGTAATCCAATTACAGCATTGAAGTTATCAACCGTAGATAACAACAAGCTCTGTTATCCCAATCTTTCCTTACTTTGTTGTTAAAAAAAACAAGCTTTTTATTTAATCTCTATCCATTAAACAACCTAGAACAAGCTCTCTAAGTTTAATTCAATAGAAGCATTACGATGAGAAAGATAGGTTGATCTAAGCAATAATCACACAAGTTCGGATTATTTAACCTAGGTTGTATTTTCCAATTGCAATCTCTGATCACAATTTTGCTACTAATGATTGGAAATTCATGACAATTACGGATCAAGATTTCTAATCTAGCAATAGACAACAACAGATTATATTCAGTTGGCCATTCCAAATACAATCAGTAAGCAATCATAAGCATTAGATATGGGAAAATACAAGCAACTTCAATTAGAGAATTGGATAACAATTTCTTACACAATCAACTCACAAAATCCATATCAAGGGCTTTGAAATCACCCTCAACCAATTCAGATTTAGTTACACATATTCAATCAGAATAACAAATACAATACAGAGAAATTCCAGAATTGAAAAGGAAAGAAAGAACTTAGCAAATTCTTTGAAAATCTTCTTTGTAGATGAATCTTCTTGGAATTGTAGTTCCTCCTCTTTCAAAATCTTCTTTCTCCTTCAAGAACTCCAAGGGATGAGAGAAATCCAGAAATGCAGCCTCCTCCCACGTTTTCCCCTCTTCAAGTTATGAAAATAAAACCCTAAAATGTGTTTAAATACTCTGCTACAGTAACTTGCTACAGTGCCCCGTATTTAATAACATGCTACAGTGATATATGGAATTACAAATATACACTTCTGATACCATTTTTATCACAACTTTTGGTACACTACATAAATTCATGAACCGTAAATTTCTCCAGAAAATAGACTTCGAGAGCTTTTCAATGGTATATAGCATGTTATCCGGTTAATTGTATATCGATACAATCAACTCCAAGAAATTGGTTGACTAGCAGAGGTGAAAATGAAGGGTTTTACTCCAATTTTGTGTAAGTTCCTCCAAAACTCCTACAAACATCAAAAACCACACAAAAACATAAAAATACCAAGGAATATAGCAAAGAAACATGGACGAATTGATATGAAAATGATATATAAATAGACACTTATCAAATTCCCCCACACTTAGACTTTGCTAGTCCTCGAGCAACTACGACAATATGAAATAAAACTAAACCGAAACAGAATCAACAAAAAAATTAAAACACACAAATGCTTCATCTTGCAAATAGGCCTCAAAGATTGTACTTAATTATAACCCAAGGAAAACTTCAAAATAATGCACTTGATCAAGAATTTTATCTCAAAGATTAGTTTCGCTTCACTTCAATTCCTCAAGTGTGTGTGTGTAGAGCCATTCTCACCTAATCACTTGTAACCCGGATGAGTTTATGCATAAAAATGAATCATATTTAATATTGAAGATGTGTGTATAAATGAACTCCATAGGCCTGCTTTTCAAGTCACTCTCCACTAATGTAGACATGCACAACACCAAGGATCAAGTAGGACTTTATTAAGCTTGTAACGTTTGGCTTGGGTGAAGGTATGATAAAGGATAATAATTTGGCTCAAATCACCCACAAACACATAAATCATTCAAGACTATGTAGAGCTCAAGCCTATAACAAAACTTCATTTCAATTCACCAGGTTACTCCCCCAAACTTATTTAGAACACTCAATCTTTTTTTTTTGGCAGAAAACAAAAGAAAACTACACCCCCACACTTTGTTATTTCATTCTTTTTAAGAACACTTAAGGGTATAGATCTCTTATTCTTCTTCTTTTGTTCTTTTTTTTTTCTTTTTTTTTATTACACTTCCCCTCCCCCACACTTAAACAACACATTGTCCTCAATGTGTAAGTACGTGGACGATAAGTACAGATTATCTTTTTTTTTCTTTTTTCTTTTTTTTTTACAAACATAATAGAACTCACTTGCATTGCTCATGACACATCCCAACCTCCTCTAACTTCCCAAAACCAGAACATAGCTCAGAATTTAATTGTGAATGATCTACATGCTCATAGGTAAGGGATAAACTGTTTGGAACAAATTCATTTGAGGTTAGGAAATCTTTTAGTGAGTTAACAAAGAAAAAGGCTTACAAAGGCTCAAAGGGGTAACTAGGGATCAATTTCAGTCAAGGTTGGCTATTAAGGCTCAAACGGTCCAAAGATGGCCTAAATCATTTCCCCAATGTTGCACAGTCTAGGATTTCGCCTCGAGTGACCATCAAACAAGTTCTAGAATTCATTGAAATCTGAAGAAACATTTAAATTACATAAACTTTCTCTAAGTGAACAAATAACTCAGTGATAATAGCTCAGTGCTCAATGTTGCGCAAGGAATCAAAAGCAAAGCGAAAAACCAATAAACATTTCAAGCACACAGATCCATGCATCATTTATCATTTTCCAAGAGTTATTCTTAATTCAATCATTATCTTATCATCGACCCACAAAATGCAAGAAAAGAGGTACGTGGCGTTGTTACACCTGAGTCAAGATTGTATATTTCAACAATTCTTAGGACCAGTAGCCCGCAGACTTAAGGTTTCCAGCCTATATACCTTTATTATGAAAGAACAAAACAAGAAACAAGACACTTCAAATAACATGAAATAAACAAACTACAGATTTATTTAGAGAGAATGCGTTTCAAGGGTTAAAGAAACCCCATATTCTTCCATTCTCAGGTTTTTCCACAATTGTTTTTTTTTTAAAATCAAAACTGATAAAGATAAAAACACATAACAACTCTAAATTACGCAAAACAAAACTCACTCATAAAATAACAAAGTTCAACAAGTCAGCAAACAAAAACAAGTTAGTTAGAATGGGTCTACAAAGTTTAGAAGTTAGCCTCCTTATTCAGCCATTATGGATTGAAGAGATCCAGAATACGTTTCAAGAGAACTTGAACTTTTTTAGCCACCACTCTAAAAACCGAGATTAGAAAATATTACCTGGGACGAAAGAAATAACCTGAAAAAGCTCAAAAGAAACGACATGAAAAATCTCAAATAAACACACTAAAAAGAAAAGCAACAAAAACGAAGCAAACCAGCAAATAGAGATTACAGATGGAGGGTTAAATCCAGTTGACGCCTTTTGTTGCCTTCTCCAAACCAATTTATCTGAGCCATTGTTGGATCAGGTGACTAGACGAATTCTTGTAGTTTGTCAATTAACTCTCCTACAGTTGAAGCTGTAACCAGCATTTGCCTTGCTGACGGTGAGATGAAATTTTTGTCTACAGCTTGATCAAGATAGGACAACAAACCATCAAAAAAATTATTAACATTTAACAAACCAATGAGTTTCCGATGGATGTTTAGCTGTGCCCAAGAGGTGATTTGAAATATCTCCTCTAATGTACCATAACCACCCGGCAAAGCTATAAATGCATCGGACTTAACAACCATATGTGCAATACGCTCATGCATACTAGAGACCTGTAACTCTTCCCCAATTGTGTTGACTACGATATCTCGTACAGCTAATGGTTTAGGGATAATGCCGAGAACTTTGCTTCCTCCTAAGGATGCAGCTGTCGACACACACCCCATTAACCTAAGACTACCCCCTCCGTAAATCAAATGAATACCCCTCGCAGCTAATGTCCTACCAAGATCAAGAGCTGCTGTGGTAAACTCTCCATCTTTACCAAATTGCGATCCGCAAAATACGCATATATTGCGGAATCGCCGAATTGGTGTTTTCTACATTTCTACAAGTGCTCTAATCTTGTGTAAGACACGTTAGATATTATGCTGTTCAATTGCAAGACAGGTTATGGAATGACATATGAAAATATGCAGAATGTATATATACACCCATAAAACTCTCAAATTTTGACACATGGGGACATACTTTCGGTGGGGGTTGCTCGATGCAGATTTATCGCCCCAAGATTTGAAAAAATGAGATATGCTTTCGGCGAAGTTTGACAAAACCTACACACTTGTCTCCCACGTGAAGCATGGAAAATGGAGATACACTTTCGGCGGGGGTTGACAAACCCTCCACACTTGTCTCCCATGTGTACTTATGCCATAGGGTAGTCATATGGTTTGTCAAAAAGAAAACTTGAAATTAAAACAAACAAAATCAACAAACAACAACAACACAAAAACAACAATGATAATCAGATCAAACGAAACAAGAAAAAAAATTCTACAACAACAACACACATTCAAATATACAAGTAGTTGTGATTGTGGCTCACATCTTCCTCTGGTTTTACGTCCAGTAACGGCTGAAACGCCTTCTATGAGTCGGGGATTTGCTTCCCATCCAGTTTTCTTATAAACTGGCAAACAGGGTCGTTTTTAGTTAGATTCCCTAGACTATAACACTGCAATTCATCACGAAATTGTGTCCATAGATTAAGCAATTCACGCTGAACAAGTCCACAAGAAGTGACTCGAGAGTTAACAAAACATTATCCAGCGACTCATTACTCAAACCATTCTTAATAAATGAAAGTTTATCTTCTCTATTCCTGGACGCAAAACCTAATGAACGACAAGTCTGGTTACAATTCCATCTAGCACATTTATAACATACTTGTAACCTTTTCGCTCTTCGCCTCTTGGCGTAGTAGCTCTTTCCTAGACCAGGCATGTATTTTGCGAGATTAATGTCCGGCTCACGGGACAATCTCACCTTGGCTTTGATAAGCCATCGGATATCAGCAGGCACATTTAGGAGCATCAATGCCCAATGTCTAGTCATCCGTACTTTATAAATTTTAAACACAGCATTTTGAGGAAGTGAAGGGAAATATTTACGAAGGTTCGATAGAAAGATATCAGCATCCATTGAAGAGAAGAAAAGGAGAGATATTACCGATAATGCGATTGAGTTTGTTCTTCTCCCAGATATGCACGTTTCAAACCTTCGAACAATGGCTTCAACTCCCGTTTGAATGTTTCCTCAAGCTGTTGCACAACTGAACTCGAAGCACGGAATAATCAAATTAAACACAAGAAAAGAAAAGAAAAGAAAAGAAAATAGAGACACATAAAAGAAATAAAAACACAAGGGCAAATGAAAGTCAAAAACAAACAACAAAGCAAATGAGACAAATGGCAAAGAGAGATAAAACCTGATCAATTATAATAGCCCATGAGAGGAATCTCCTCGAAACACAAAAATTGATCAATACTACCTTCTTTTCCTTGTCTCTTTTTATTATATTTCAAAAACATTGGGTTGCCTCCCAATAAGCGCTTGGTTTAACGTCCTCAGCCTGACGTTACTTGCCATCACCCATCAAGATAAGCTGGCTCGTAGAGAGGTACCTCCTCGATGTCCTGCATCACTGAATTCTCATAGTAAGGCTTCAACCTGTGCCCATTCACCTTGAATACTTTATCCGTTTTTAAGCTCTTGATTTCTACTGCACCATGGGGAAAAACATTAGTAATAACAAAAGGTCCAACCCATCGAGATCGTAATTTACCTGGAAATAACTTGAGGCGAGAATGAAATAAAAGAACTTTCTGTCCCACTTCAAAATTCTTCCTAGAGATCATTTTATCACGAAATGCCTTAGTTCTCTCCTTGTAAATTCTGGAATTCTCATAGGCATCATTTCTAAGTTCTTCCAATTCTTGCAGTTGAAGCTTCCTTTGTTCTCCAGCAGCATCCATCTCAATGTTACAAAGCTTTACTGCCCACCATGCTTTGTGTTCGAGCTCTACTGGAAGGTGACATGGCTTACCATAGACTAACCTATATGGAGACATTCCAATAGGTGTCTTATAAGCAGTTCGGTATGCCCAAAGTGCATCATTCAATCGTAGGCTCCAATCTTTTCGGTTCGGATTCACTGTTTTCTCGAGAATGGATTTGACTTCTCGATTTGAAACTTCAACTTGACCACTAGTTTGTGGATGATATGCAGTAGACACCTTGTGAGTTATGTTGTATTTCTTGAGCAAGGCTTCAAATGATCGGTTGCAGAAGTGTGTCCCTCTATCGCTAATCATGGCTCTTGGTGTTCCAAATCTCGCAAAAATGTTAGATTTCACAAAATCTACAACAACTTTAGAATCATTAGTTCTCGTAGCTTTTGCTTCCACCCATTTAGAAACATAATCCACAGCAAGTATAATGTAAACATTACCAAAAGATGAAGGAAAAGGACCCATGAAATCAATACCCCACACATCAAAAATCTCAACAATAAGTATAGGGGTTTGTGGCATTTGATTTTTGGCACTTAAATTACCTGTCCTTTGACAACGGTCACAAGCTTTGCAGAACAGATATGCATCTTTGAACAATGATGGCCAGTAGAATCCACAATCAAGAACTTTAAGGGCTGTTCTTTTTGGTCCGAAATGACCTCCACATGCATAAGAATGACAGAAGGTTAAAATTGAATTAAATTCAGATTCAGAAATGCACCTTCTTATCACTTGGTCAGAACAATGCTTCCATAAGTACGGATCATCCCATATGTAATACTTGGCAATGTTCTTGATCTTGTCTCTTTGAGCTCGAGTCAAGTCATGTGGTAGCTTTTTGGTAACTAAGTAGTTAACAATATCTGCATACCAAGGGGCTACTACATTTAGAGACAACAATTGTTCATCGGAAAACTTTCTTGTAATGGCAGTGCATCCTCGTCATGGACAATGCGACTGAGATGGTCTGCAACTAAGTTTTCACTTCCCTTCTTATCTTTGATCTCCAAGTCAAATTCCTGTAAAAGGAGTATCCACCTGATAAGCCTTGGTTTAGCATCTTTCTTTGTGAGCAAGTACCTCAAAGCTGCATGATCAGAATAAACGGTTACTTTAGTACCAATCAAATAAGATCGAAACTTTTCTAAAGCAAAAATAACCGCTAGCAGCTCTTTCTCAGTGGTAGAATAATTAAGTTGAGCATCATTTAAAGTCCGAGATGCATAGTAAATGGCATGTGGAATTTTGCCAATTCGTTGACCCAAAACGGCACCCACAGCGTAGTCACTTGCATCACACATGATCTCGAATGGATGATTCCAATTCGGAGATTGGATTACTGGAGCCGAAGTCAAGAGTTCATTCAGTTTCTCAAATGCCTCTTTGCATTTCTCATCAAATTCAAAGGCCACATCATTCTGTAATAATCTGCATAGGGGCAATGCTATCTTCGAGAAATCTTTGATGAATCTACGATAAAAACCTGCATGACCAAGAAACGAACGAATATCCCGCACACTTGTGGGAGGTGGTAAGGAACATATAAGATCTATCTTGGATTTATCAACCTCTATACCCTTAGCAGAAATAACATGTCCCAAAACTATACCCTGATCTACCATAAAGTGACATTTCTCCCAATTCAGAACAAGGTTAGTTTCTATACATCTTTGAAGTATAAGGGTAAGGTTGTCAAGGCATTTATCAAAAGAATCACCAAAAACACTAAAGTCATCCACAAATACCTCAATAATGTTCTCAACATAATCAGAGAAAATACTTACCATACACCTTTGGAAAGTGGCAGGGCATTGCAAAGACCGAATGGCATGCGTCGATAGGCAAATGTACCGAATGGGCATGTGAATGTAGTTTTCTCTTGATCCTCAGGGGCAATGACAATCTGATTATATCCTGAATAGCCATCAAGAAAACAATAATGAGAATGACCTGCTAATCTCTCCAGCATTTGATCAATGAATGGCAAAGGAAAGTGATCCTTGCGAGTTGCAGATTTCTTAACCACCGTAACACCAGATTTCTTCGGAACAACTTGGACTGGACTCACCCACTTGCTGTCCGAAATTGGATAAATCACACCCACATCTAACAATTTCAGGATTTCTTTCTTGACAACTTCCATAATGGGAGGATTCAACCTCCGCTGTGCTTCTCTAGTGGGCTTGGATCCTCCTTCTAATAAGATACGGTGCATGCATATGGCTGGGCTAATACCTTTGATGTCAGCAATTGTCCACCCAATGGCTGTTTTGTGATCTCGAAGCACTCGGATGAGTTTCTATTCTTGTAATGGTGCAAGACCCTTTGCTATTATGATTGGCAAAGTATCTTTCTCACCTAGGAATACATGCTTCAAATGATCTGGAAGAGGCTTAAGCTCCAAGGCAGGTGCTTTCATCACAGAAGGAAAAAGTTTCTCATTAGATAAAGGCAATTCAATGTACGAAACATCATACCTAATTGTGGTGATAGCTATAGTCTCATCCAAGCTTGCCACAGCTTCCTCCACTTCTTTAGACACTTGTATCAACTTCCTCAATTCTCTGGAATTTTCTGCCCCAATGTGCTCACTAATGGCTACTTCCAATGCATCCTTGCGAGTTAACTCAAAAAGTTGTTGTACCAAAGAATCAATAACATCAACTGCAAAAACAGAATGCAAGTCACTAGGATACCTCATTGCTTCAAAAATATTGAAACGAATCACCTCGCCATCAAACTCCATGGTGAGAGTGCCATCATGAACATCAATCTTGGTTCGGGCAGTTTTCAAGAATGGCCTCCCCAAAAGAATCGGTGTTAGATTGGGAGATGTCTCATCCTCCATTTCCAGAACATAGAAGTCTGCTGGAAAAACCAATTGATTCACCTGCACAAGCACATCTTCCACAACTTCCTTGGGATATGCATTAGAACGATCAGCAAGTTGAATTACAATACCAGTTTCCGCAAGGGGTCCAAGGTTCAAGGAAGCATAAATAGAATAGGGCATGACATTAATTGATTCTCCTAAATCTAACATAGCTCTTTCAAAATTGGTATTGCCAATGGTGCATGGAATGGTGAACGTACCTGGATCTTGGCATTTCGGAGGAATTTTTCTTTGCAATACAGCTGAAACATTTTCCCCCACACTTACCTTCTCATTTCCTTTCAACTTCCTCTTGTTTGTGCATAACTCTTTGAGAAATTTTGCATAACGAGGCACTTGCTTGATAGCATCCAGAAGTGGTATGTTTACCTCGATCTTGCGAAAAGTTTCCAGGATTTCTTGTTCTTGTTCCTCCTTCCTTGATTTTGCAAATCTGCTGGGAAAAGGTGGAGAGGTAACATATGAATGAATGGAAGTTTTAGGATTTACCTTAGAAGCGGATGTTTTGTTCATGGTAGAAGTGGTATCATCCCCTTCATCAATTTGTGATTTCTTTGGTGGAATCTCTAATTGCTTTCCACTTCTCAAAGTTATAGCACTAGCATTCTCTCTTGGATTGATCACTGGCTGAGATGGTAATTTTTCTGAGCTTTGACTCTCAAATTTGCTCATGTTAGTGGCCAATTGTCCTATTTGACTTTCCAGGTTTTGGGTACTTGCCCTAGTTTCCTGCTGAAATTGCATTGTGTTAGTGGCAAGTGCTTTAACAATATCCTGGAGAGACATACCTGAATTTTGTGGAGATGGTTGTGGTGCTGGTTGTGGTTGTGCTTGAAATGGTTGCTGCACACTTGGTTGATTGAAA
>SNVD02000770.1:0-13652 GCA_013180625.2 Boswellia sacra | reverse complement strand
TTTTTTTATAGTCAAACTGGCCAGACTGAGCGCAGTTGCTCGACGCCGGCGGGCCTCGTGGCGGTCGTGGAGTTTCTGCTTCACCGACGCTAGAGTGTGGGCGGTCTCTATCTCCGAGCTGCTCGGGGCGCCCGAAACGATGGATTGGGCGTCAGCAACAACTTCGGCGCTCATAGGCCTCTGAATGGGACGATAGTCGTCCATAGAGTTCGTGCACACTCTGGCTCGCTCGTGTGCAGCCCAGTCCTGAACGAAATACTCGTCCTCGACGGTTTGCACGAACGACCTGAGTGAGTACTTGATTAGGCTGTCACCCATGTACGAGCTCGTGCAGGTGATAATATAGTTGATGGCAAACAGCACGGCCGCGAAACCGTGATAGTGGTCGCCCTCCTTGGCGAGAAGATTGTAGGCCACGATCAGGATGGTGCCGGTCGCTAGGAAGGCCTGCAGGTTGATGAGCACAATTGGCTTGGCGTGAATGTCGCGCCACACCTCCAGGTGATCGTCCATAGTGTTTAGATTGCGTTGGATTTCTTCCAGCGACACTAGCCAATAGGAGCGTTTGTAAGCTCGCATGAGTCGCGCCTGTTGGCGTTCGCTCAGCTGGCCCAGGTCAAAACCGTCTCCACAATGCGACGATCCACTGATGGGCCGGGTAGGCATTCTTGCCCGCATTTGGTGGTGGAGAAACCGGAAGCGGCTGAGTCGGTACTCGAGGTTGGATTTCAACGCCAGTAGCCAGGCTGAGAAGCTCACTCTTATATAAATGTCTACCTGGGAAAGCCCAAATGTGTAGTGGAGGTAGACGTTGATCGAGTAGCACTCGAGCAGAAAGTTGAGCGGCTGAAAGTCCCTGACGAGCTGGTCGAGACTGTGGCTCATGAGCACGTGTACGACGAATGTGTAGTAGACAAGGAAGATCCAGGAGTACTTTAGCATGCCGTCGCCGAGGGTTTCGAGCACTTCGACACGAACGAAACACAGGTTTGGGGTGGTGAGGATCTTGTACATTGGACTGAGTTTAAAGAGGTTGAGGTAGAAGATGAGGACGTTGCTTACGATGAGGATGGACAAGGTGAGACCGCTCATGAGCACAAAGACGGGGTTTTGGTGGTATTTCTGGTTGAGGATGAAGCGCACGTAGAGCGGGATGATGAAGTGCGTGAAGAGCACATAGTTGGCGCCGAGCGAGGTGATCAATTTGAAGATGAGCGACAGCCCGAGCGGCGCGTTGGGAATGTTGAGTTGGCCCACAATGAGCAGTTGCGTGAGAATGCCGCGCACGCCCTTGGAGAGCTTGGGCCCGGTGGGGTCGAGCATTGCGTCGCCCGTGCACTCGAGTGATTCATAGTTGGTCTGGATTTTCCGGCAACTCCTCAACTGTGCCTTAGTGTCGCCTCGCTCAGCCCCGAGGTGTTTCAGACTGTGCTCGTGGTCGGTGTCGTGGTCGTCATCGGAGGTGTTTGAGATGTCCGAGTCGCTGCTGTTGCCTCGGAAGGGCTGCTCGACGAGGCCAACGTCTCGGCCCAGCACTGGGCCCAACAAAGTGCGCGCCAGCAGCATGTACGAGTTTGCGGAGATCGCTTTGCCACCCATTTGCGCGCTGACTCGATCTCGAAATGACTAGCGAGCGTCGAGCGTGTTCATCAGAATGGCGAGCGAATGTTACTCGAAGGCGTCGAGCTTAACGAGTCGATGTCAAGCTCCACAAGGAAGCGTGCGAGGCTCCATTAAGGCTGATCGTGTACAAAAGTTGCCCATAACAACGGCGCCAAGTCGAGGGATATCTCGGCATCACGAGCTCTGTCTGAGTGCGCACGTGGCCGAGGCCAGCCAGCCGGCCAGCCAGTCGGCTCGGCCCACTAAGACAGCGGATCAGTGACTCGAAGTGGACGCCGAGTGGCGAGTAGGGCGCCCGCCCACTTGACATGGCATTCGCTTGGGCGCAGGTGTCATTAGCCCACTTTGACGCAAGCGACGTGTGTGCGAGTGCGATTTGTGTGTGTGCGTGTGAGTTTGTGTGCTGAGGCGCGGGCGGTGAGCGCAAACTCGCCCACGATGATCGACACCACGGCGCCGCTCGGTAAACAATCGCGGGCGCGCACTGATTTGGGCGACGAGTCGCATCCGTCGGGCGCAGAGAAACACTGTGCCGTGGGCGCAGGTATGACGAGGGTCATCATCATCATCGGCGGCGGCGGCGTGCGCCACAAAGCGGCCGCCGTCGACGGGCAACGCCAAGCACAAACTGGCCGCGCGCGCGGTCAGCGGATTCGCCGAGCGAGCTTGCGTTGCTCTGCATCGCCATTGACATGACACACACACACACACAGTCACAAACACATACACACACTTATGCGCTCTCAATGGGCGCACTCGATCCGGAGCGGCGTGTCGATGTCGGCGTCAAACTGGAGCAACAAATGACTGCGACCCGGCCGACGGCGAGGCCGAGCTCGAGCGACAAATACTTGTCGGCGTCACTTTGCATTCGGCGTCCACTGCGACTCATCGCGATCCGTCTGGCCGTCGACGAGTTCGACCCACCCCCTTCAAATGCCTCGCCTCGATGCTCTGAAGACTGAGAAACCAGCGACCCCAACCACAAGCTCGACAGCGCCCCTCAAGATGCGCCCCCCGCCGGCCGCACTGCTGCTCGTGGCGCTGCTTGCGCAACTGGTGGCGCTGGTGCCCGCGATTGCGCAACAAGCCGAGCAGCAGCAAGAGCGCGCCGCGCGCGCCTTCGTGTCGCCCCAGGAGCGGGCCTCGTGTCAGCTGGTGCCGCTGTCGGCGCACAAGAGGCGCCACCTGGCGGCCGACTCGACGCTCAACGCCACCGATGCCTCGATCCAGGTGCCCAACATCGCGGCCAACTCGAGCCAGCCACTCTGGCACGAGCCGCCCACGCACTCGGGCCCGCCCACGCCAACCCCGGAGTCACAGAGCCACAAGGGCCCTCAACAGCAGCAGCAGCAGCAGCAGCACCAGCAACGCGTGGACACCAGTGAGAGGCTGCGCCAGTTGCGCCAACTGCTGGTATCGAATCAGTACGACGCCTACCTGGTGACGCCCAACGACGAGCACGGCAGCGAGTACGTGGCCGAGGCGGACCGGCGGCTGCGCTTCATCAGCGGCTTCGCGGGCTCCAACGGCTACGCGCTGGTGCTGCTCGACCGGGCGGTGCTGTTCACAGACGGCCGCTATGCACTGCAGGCCGAGTCGGAGCTCGACTGCAACTGGTGGGTGTCGGTGAGCGACGAGCCGCTGGCCGACATTCCCGTCTGGCTGCGCTCGCAGGGCGCGCGCAACCTCAAGGTGGCCACAGATGCGCGGCTCATGTCGCTGCAGGACTTTGACTATCTCGAGGAGGCGCTCAGGAGTCGCGCAAGCGAGTCGGAGTTTGCGCTCATCTCGCAGGACCTGGTGGACGTGGTGTGGGACAACCTGCAGTACTCGACGGCGGAGAACGGGGGCCCCGGCGGCTCGGCCGGCGTGCCCGCGCGGCCCGCCACGCCCGCCAGTCTGCAGGTGCTGCCGCTCGAGTTCGCCGGCCTCGTGAGCTGGCAACAGAAACTCGCCCGGCTGGCCGCCCAAATGGAACGCCTCCAGGCGCGCCACTATGTGATCGCCAAGCTCGACGACGTCGCCTGGCTGCTGAACCTGCGCGGCGCAGACATCCCCATGGCGCCCCTCTTCAAGGCCTACCTGCTCGTCTCCAGATACAGCTCGCAGTCGCCCGGGCTCACTTCCGCCGCCGCCGCCGCCGCCGCCGCTACGGCCACAGCCACCACTTCCGGTGTGGAGCAACTCTTTGGCGCGAGCCGCCCGCTTGGCGGCCCCGACACGCTGCTCCAGGCGCCCCAGGTGCTGCAGGTGCCCGCCAGCCAGACCATCAAAGTGACGCTCTACGTGGACCTCAAGAAGGTGACCAGTCGCGTGCGCGAACACCTCCACCTGGACGCCAACTCCAACAGCTCGCTAACTTCGGCTGGCCCCGCCCTCGCCGAGACCGCCCGCATCCAAGTGGAGCTCCGCGACTACGACGTCTTCATAATGGACTTTCGCGACAAGTTCGCCGCCATGAGCGCCAGCTCGCTCGCGCCCAACGCCCACAGCTCGGCCCAGCCGCAGCCGCAGCCGCAGTTGCAGACGCGCGGCGCCCAGGCGGGCCGCCTCCTGCTGGACGCGGGCGCCAACGTGGCCGTGCACGTGCTGGCCAAGAACCACGAGGACCGGCTGATTCTGGTGGAGCCGCTGGTGCAGCGGCTCAAGAGCGTCAAGTCGGAGCTCGAGGTGGAGGGCATGCGCCAGGCGCACTGGCGCGACTCGCTGGCCATCGCCATGCTGCTGGCGCAGCTCGACCGCGACGTGGGCCAGCTGAAGCGCACGCACAAGTGGACGGAGCAGAACGCCGCGCGCGAGCTCGAGTTCTACCGCTCGCTCATGGACTTCAATCGAGGCCAGTCGTTCGAGACCATCAGCGCCTACGGGCCGAACGGGGCCATTGTGCACTACAAGCCCGCCAGTGTGGAGGAGTTGGCCGCTTCCGGCCAGAGGGCCCAGCCCATCGGCAACTCCTCCACCTATTTGCTCGACTCGGGCGGCCAGTACCTCGACGGCACCACCGACATCACGCGCACGCTCCACTTCGGCCAGCCCACAGAGCTCCAGCGCGACGCCTACACGCGCGTCCTCATGGGCTCCATCGACATGATGTCGCTGGTCTTCGACCAGTCGCAGCGCAACGCCTGGCGCCTCAACGACCTCCTCGCTCGGCGCCACCTCATGGAGGTGGGCCTCGACTACGCCCACGGCACCGGCCACGGCATCGGCGCCTACTCGCTCGTGCACGAGCAGCCCGCGCTCATCGGCCACTACGCGACCGCGCCCGAGCCCAAGGCGGCGGCCAGCAAGTGGGCCCGCCTGGTGCACAGCGAGCGACTTCCGGTGCAGGCCAACATGTTCAGCTCGGTGGAGCCCGGCTACTATCGGGCGCACGAGTTCGGCATTCGGCTCGAGAACATTGTGGTCACCCAGCGAGCAGAGCTTCCGGCGCCGTTGGTGGCGCCATCTGGCGGCGCGGGCAGCCAGGGCGTCACCTGGCTGCGCTTCGAGCCCGTGTCGCTGGTGCCGTTCGAGCCGAAGCTGATCAAGTTCGAGTTGCTGAGCAACAAACAGAAGGCCTGGCTCAACAGCTACAACCTGATGGTGCGACTGCGGATGACGCAACAGATCAACTACTACCTCACGAAGATCCACCAGCCGGCGGGCACCACTGCCAGTTCGCCGGCGCCGCCGCCGCCGGCGCAGCAGCTGCATCACCAGCAACCGCAGACTCAGGTGCATGTGCTGGGCACGGCCTCGAGCTCGCGCCTGTACCAGCAGCTGCAGCGCAACTACAGCGAGCCCGACCCGCTGGGCCGCGACAATTACCTGCGGCTGGAGGGCGCCAAGTTGCAGCAACTGCTCGAGCAGGCGCACCGCTGGGTGCTGGCCAACACCGAGCTCATCCCGCTCGACGTGCCCCAGGCCTACCTGAGCCAGGGCGCCGGCGCGCCGCTTTGCCATAACGCCACCACCACGCCCCACGACCGCGACCTCGAACCTCACCGAGGAGCCCCGCCCCCTCGGCCCGCACAGCGCGCGCCCGACGACTGGGCGGCGCTGGGCGCCCGGCCCGAGGGCCAGCGCCTGATGCTCGCCTATATGGCCGGCCTGCCCTTCAACGCGCGAGGCGGCGCGCGCCGCTCCCTTGCGCTGGCCGGCCGCACCGACTCAGCGGCAGCGGCGGCGGCGGCGCCCTCGGCCACGCCTACGGGCGCCGCGCCAACGAGACGGCGGGTCCGGCGGGCCGGAAGTGCTCGGGCATCGAGTGCGACCTGTTGCTGCTGGAGGCGCTGAACGCGCACCAGACGCAGCTGCAGCAGGCGCACAAGCAGCGGCGCACGTCGTTGCAAAGCACAAGCGGGCCGCCAACCGACGACGAGCTCCACGACGGCGAGCGCTCCACTCTGCTGGCCGACCTGTTCCAGGTGAACTCGGCCACGGGCGCCGTCGACTCGGGCGCCTGGTGGTGGTCTCTGGCCGCCCACTCGTGGCCCGTGGTCGGCCTGGCGCTGCTCGTGAGCCTCCAGCTGGCCGTGGTGGCCTACGTGTGCTCGGGCGCGGCCGGCCGGAAGTCGGGCGAGACGGCTGTGAGGGAGGCGGCCGCCAGGGCGCTCGCGCAGCCAGCGAGCGGCCAGAGTTTGGCGCTCGACGAGCGGCGGCGCAGCAGCGGCGCCGCGGGCGCCTCGAGTTCGGCGAGCCAACTGAGCTCGCCGATCGCGGTGATCGTGAGCCCGGCGGCCGAGGACGACTTCGACCCGGACGAGCACAACAGTCGCGCCCTGTGAGCGCAGTGAGCGAGCGCAACACGAGCCTGTTGCCGGTGCGGGCGCTCAGCTGTGAGTCAGCGCGCGGCTGATCCAACAAGTTGCAGCGCGCCCACTCACTTCCCGCTCGAGTTTCGAATGACGGCCGCGACCGCGACCACGACCGCGACCGCGACCGCGACCCACACGAGTCGGATGGATGCCGCCGAGGGCCGTATCAAATCCAAATGTTCCTGTGCGCAAAATAAACATTGACATCAGAGACTGGCAAACTCGTCGTGGTCGTCGTGCTCGTGGGCCGCACGAGTCAGTTTGCAGTGGGTCGAGAGAGCTTGTCGTCGAGATGGCGGCGCGCCTCACTGCCAGATTGCATTGTTTTCTCGTGTCGTCGCGAGCTCGTTGGGCTCGCCACATGAAAACTCCGCTCTCTCAGGTCGACGACGATCGCGCAACCAATGGGACACGACACACACACACACACACACACTCACTCGAGCGGGCGCGCGCAACTCGCCGAGGTTTCGGTCGATTTGGCGGCACGCGCGATGGGCTCATGATGACGCAAGCGCGCCCCATTAATGGCGCGCGCAGTGGCCAGGCCCAAGGGTTGGTGGCCGCACTCCAGAGCGAGCCCCACATGCGGCCTCTCGAGGCAACAGCCGCCACCACCGCCACGGCCACCTCAACGAGTTACACTGTTGCTGTTTGTTGGCCGCGCTCGACGCGCATCCGCCCGGCGCAAGTGTAGCGGCGCCGGGCGGGGGGCGAGAGGGCGCGCGCCGTCCGCTCGCTGACCTGAGGGCTCGACTGGTGGCGGCCGTGGCGCTCGGGTTGCGCAGGCGCCGCCGCCGACAATTGCTCCGCCTGCGGAGGCCATTAATCAGTTGTTGCGTCACTCTGGCTGGCTTGCTCAGTGCTCGCGCGCCAATTCTCCTCATCTCGACGTCTGTCTCTTTCTCTCTCTTTCTCTCTCTCGCTCTCGCTCTCGCTCTCGCTCTCGCTCTCCTCTTTTCCCGGCCGCCCGCTCATGTTGCCGGGCCGAGGCCGCGAACGAGCGCTAGTGAGCTATGGCTCCGCCAGTCGCCACGAGCTCGCCAGCAAATATGGCCCACTAATTGTCCATCCAGAGCGCGCTCAGAGTATCGAGTTGGTGCGCGAGCGAGCGCCGCACTCCAACAGACGTCACCTATATATGTGCACACACTTCACTCTCGCGTCCGTCGCTCACTTGGAGGCCGTTCGCGTTGGCGTCAGATAGTTTCAAGCGAAGAGCGGCCGCCCCCAGATGAGACAATCAGCACGACGAGGACGATGCCACCAAGAAGAGGCTTGCATGCACTGCACATAAATCATCAAGTCGATGCCTTGACAGAAAAACAACGCCAGCCAGTCAATTGTTCAACTCAGTTCACTAGATCATCTGCTTGGCCTTAAGCCAGATCTCAATTCTCCAAATATAATCAGATCACTCACACACGCGCTTGTGACACAGAAAGGAGCCGCCTCGCGGGAACAACTACGGAGTTCGCTATATAAACAAGCGCGCGCTTTCCGATTTCGGTTTGACATTTGTGTCAAACTCATTAAGGCGAACTTGTCTGCCGAATCACATCCGCCCTCGAGCCCTCGATGACGCGTCACCGATCTGAACTCAAGTTCGCAGCCTTAATTCATCGCAACCCACAACGCTGCTGACTTGAACACGCGCTAGTTCATCAAGAACGCCCGGAATCATGAAGAAGAGATGATTAAGATTGTAATTGAAATGTTTGAAATTCTCAATCAGTCTTACTCAACTCTTTTATCATTGTTTCGGAATTCTACAACCTCTGCAAACACAATCCGACAAAATAGGCTCGGCAACAAAAAAAGTATAGATTAGCCAGTCGCATCGCTCAACTAGACAATAACTGACGATTGCGGCCGCTTCATAGATTCCTGAACTATTATATATATACGGCTGTTTTATATAAACAGCTTTAAGTGGCTAGAGACATTTAAACCAACTTTTATATCTGTGATTATCGACAATTTCAGGAGCAGCGCCATGGTGGCCGTTGAGCTCTGGGACGAGATTAGCTCAACTCATCTGATGAGCATGAGGACTCATTAGTCCAGGGCGGGCTTCCGACTTTCTGCGACGACAGATCTTTCACGGGCAGAGGTTTTGTACTTATCGGGCTAATCAGTTTCGTGGCCGCCGGTGCCTCTTTCTCCTCGTTCACTATTTCCCATTTGGACGCCTTGAATCGCGTCGATGGAGCCGTCTGGATGTCGGCTCGCGGTAAGACTGTTGAAGTGTCCACTTCGACTGGATGCGCTCTCGCTGGTGTCTCGTCAGACTCCACCTCATCGTCACTCAAGTCTAGTGTGAGATACCAACGGAGACTCAGACCGCGCTCTTCGAGACACTGCCCGAGCGTGGCCTCATCCACCAGCTCACCGTCGACGTCCTCAATTAACGAGGGCGATTGCTGTTGCTCGGTGCTATTCAAAATGATGTTGCTGAGCTGTAGCAAGAACTGATCACTGTAGATGTGCGAATGGTTCCAGGCCTCTAACACTCTAAGCACTTTCTGCTTGAAACGACCCGCTTTGTGGCAATCTTCAGTCGATTTGATGTAGTTGGCTAGGTTCTCGAAAAAGCCCACGAGTTTTTGCTCAAAGCTGTCACGATAGTACGAGGCGTTCGTAACTGCTGCGCTAGAGTTTTGCAGGATATCAGATATCAGCAACAGATGGCCCAGTTTGACTTTGTATGCGACTGTTGGCGTCGCAAACGCCTGCTCAAAACAATCGACAATCTGTTTGGCTGCATACGAGTGCTTGATGCAGAACATCATGGCTGAACCTATACTCGTCCTGGTAGGAACGACACTGGCCAATATTTGTCTAGTGATGGCCAACTTATCATCGCCGAACTTTCCCTCAAACTTGAGCTGGCCAGAGCCCCCAGCTTCCGCTGACGGCTGGGTACATATGGCCATTTTGCGGGCGAGCAACATCTTGCGTTCACCCTGCAAGATGTCCTTATTGATGCCAGTCAAGCGCTCAAACAGCTCCAGAGGCATACCGCCGGCGAATGGGTTCAATGGCGGCGGAATCCACTTTGAGCCGCCCTCGAACATTATGAAGGGGTCGGTTTTCCACCTGTTTGGATCATCACCGTGGAGTAGCGAGAAGAGTTTCCACCTGTAGTATATATGTTCGAGAGATGAGTTGTCATGTAGGAAGCTGTAGGATGGATTTTTGCTCTCTCTCGCTATGAGTATAGCCTCGAACACAGGACCCTCTTTGAGTATGTACTCAATAGTTTTGTGTATACTGTCTAACATTTCGCGCGACTCGGGCACCACAACTCGTACTGAGGCGCGACTCAGTATCTTAGTAAACTCTTCATAGGCCAGTTCGCCAGGCTTTGGCCAAGGTTGCGGTGCTACATAACTTATGTCGTCAGGATGCAATTGTGCGTTAAATGGGAGACCTGATTTCTCAGGCCGCATGTACTCAAGAAGCTGCTCAGGTACGAATACCGGAGTCTTGGGCAGAGGCACGGCTTTGCCCCATCCCTGTGATGGGTTATGCGTGTGATAAAAGTTAGAGTAGGGTCGAACGAGGTGCTATATATGTAAATTGCGAGTGACGATGGTGGCTGTAACACGATTGTTAATAGTAATTATGTTCGATGCTATTCTCACCGACATAGACCACTTACTAGTTTGAGCTCATAATCTTTGTACTCCATTCCATTGAGGGTTTTGAGTGCCCGTTCCGCATCGACTCGACTCATGTAGGCAACGAAGCCACTGTTCCTATTACGGGCGCGCTCTTCTTCCGTCCTGGGCCACATGATTTTGATGCTGGCCAGGGGTCCGAATTTGCCAAATATATCACATAAATCATTCTCGGTAACAATTGGATTTAGATTACCTAAGTAGAGATTCGTTGTTGTGGGATCACCGGTGTCGAACGAGCCGGATGAGTCCTTATCTCGTGGATTGATGTTTACCTGAAGTGTGAGTGTGGTTGGGCATCTCGGGTCTGGTTTGAGTGCCATAGGCACAGGCTCGACTACCCTATTTGTGGTCGCTTCACCTGAAGCATTATTGAGTGAGCTCTTGAGCCGATTCCTTTGTTCATCGCGTTCCTCATTCAGGCGCCTGAGTTCTTCTTTGAACAGATCAAGGCTTGTCTTTTGTTTCTCTTTCACACCTTTCTTGTTGATTGCCGATGGTTTCTTATCAGTCGCCTCGCTTGTGCTTTGTTTGGAGATCACAGCAAGGATTTCATCCTCTTCTTTGGACAATTTGTCATGGGCGTAGATGTGGCCCGACGAGCCACTGACAAATTTTGGCATCTCGGGAAGAAAAACAAACTTGAGGAGAACTACGTGGAGCTTAGGTGATAAATAAATCGACACCCATTGAAGGATGCATCATTAGTTTGGAGTATTGTGGTGGCCAATGGGCTGCTTCTAAACTCTCTGGTCGAGGAGATCGAGAAATAATTTCAAGTCGATTGAGCGAGGACACGGATTTTATCGACGGTTCACAAATATACGCGGGTGCACGTTTGTCGGTTTGAGCGCGCGCACTAGACATCCGCGGACGGCATCTTGATGCCGGTGCCAGTCATCGATTACCCAATCGGAGTCCGGCTGAATAAATTTCCTGCGAACAGATCTCCGTGACGGCAATGGCGCAACCCAATCAGGTGGCCATCAAGAATGCTGAGATCCACAAACTGTTCCATGAGGCCCAGCGCCGGGTCGCTCAGCCCCAGCCGGTGATAAAGCACCGGAAGGCCAAAAGTCTGCTCTTGCCCGCGCCCAACAACATCATCTTTGATGTCTTCAACACCATCATCAGAGAGCTGTCGGCGGATCTCTTGATAGAGTTTGTGACAAACAACCTCAAAGCCTATCTGGACCTTTATTGGACCAGCAAAGTGACTCAGCAGTCAGTGAAACGCTTGAAACGCGAGCAGGCCCTCGACATCCGCGCCGGACTGGTAGATGCGCCAGTAATCAAATTCTGCACAGGCGTCCAGACCGCTCGGCCCAACACCACGATCTTTGACTGCAAGAGTGTCGACCAACAGCAAAAGCGACTGATGCAGCAACCGCCCGGCCCAAACAAACCCACAACAACGGTCACTAGCCCCACCAACAGTCCGACGGCCAACGCTCAGAGGAGTCCGCCGATGGACAGAGATGTGAACAACAAGCAGGTAGCTATCGATCAGGTTTACGACCACATTATGTGGCGCGTCCACTCGGACAATGTCACTCAGATCACCTCACTAATCATCAAACTCGTCCTTGACGACGGCTACAGACGTGGAAAGCTCAAGGTGGAGAGCTACGAAGACGTGGCCGAGTGTTTCAATGAGTGGCGCAGTCAGAAGCTGATAAAGTTGTACGCCTTCGGTTCAGCGCCCGCCAATGACCAGAAACTCATACTCAAGAGCACCACCTCGGGCGATCTCACCAAGTGGATAGCAAACTTTGTCGATGGCACTGAGAAGCGCCAGAAGCCCGACTTGCTGAGACTGTTGGCGTCCACGCTTAGAGACAAGACGAAGAACTGCATATACATGACGAGCGATCTCATTGATGCCATGAACAGTCTCGAGACTGGAGCCTTCCGTTGCGCATTCATCGTCGATCGGCTCAACCATTACGAGCCGATACAGTCGATGCCCCTCTTTAGCACTCAAATTGAGCCCCTAATTGTGAGCGGTAAACTCTTTGTCATGAGTTCCTTGAATTGCGTCGAGTTCGCATCGGATCCCACAAGTGATGCCTGCTGTTGACGGAAAAAGTGGCCCAAACCTCTTGCAGACGACAAGCAAATGGCTATATTTCGTCACGACCAATGTTGTGTTTTTTGTCAACTCTAACAGCCAGAGAGTCGTCATGGTACCGGACGAAACTCTCTATTATGGCGTTACCGATTTACATCTTCTCAGCCTTCATCCTGGGCTTCCTCCTTCTATTGTTAGCAATTGGTTTCATCTACTACATAGTCAAACATTTCTGCGTGAATCGGTCTCCGAACAAGGCTCATACGGGCACCGATCCCAAGCATCCTGGTTTCTTCGATACGGCCAATCGGGCGTCTGAGGATGAAAACACGATGACAGGACGCTCCATGAAGACACACACCTTCGATCAGATACTAAAGCAAGAGGAACGAAGTGCCTACAGTGTACACCCGCTCAAGTTGGCGCAACCCCAGTCATCAACACCAGTAGCGCAACAAGAGGTTGCAGTCGAAGCCCAGTCGTCGGGTCGGATGTATCCAGTCTTTGGCCACGATCAGCAAACTTCTAAGAGCCAGAAAGCGTCTCGAGATGTGTAATAAAATCTCTTGCAAAGAGTTGTTGTTAGGAGATGGTCTATTAGCATCAGTGTGACAGGTGAGCGGCTTGCGCTCATTGATCTGCATGACCACAGATGCGCAAATTCGAGTGTCGATGAGGCGCGCGCGCCCGCACGCGCTTCAAGTTCGAGCACGTGGTTTCAGTGAACCATGTGAGTGCTCTAAGACTTGTTCAGTTAGTAAACAAGCGATTTTCCCTCGATGGACGCCCCGATGGAAGTCAGAATTAGTTAGATCATAATCAATTTACGTCTTATCAGGCAAACCAGATACATCAATGCAGCAGCCATCTTCAAATCTATTCGAGGGCTACAGGTCGGTGGGCCATGTGACAAGTTCGCGGCCCTTCATTGTAAGACATGGCAAGAATTCGCAAGACACGCGGATCGTCACGATAGTAGGCAAAACGTTCCACACCTACACCACGAATCTCAGCCTGACCGAGGTATCTATACCACAAGAGCAACAAATAAATGCGATAGTGGCCGATGAGCGTAGCATATATACGGCCTCAGGTCGGATAGTTACTCAGTGGGCCAGAGGTAGTAAAAAAGTAGTACAGAGAATCGGCGGAGACCATCAAGTGGATGTCAAGTTGCTGATCAAATTTGATCACAAAAAATTACTAGTGGTAGACGAGGACGACGTTCTGTTCAATTGGAGTCTAATCGACAAAAGTCTTCTAAATGTGATATCATTCGATGATGGCCTATTCAAGATCACATCCATCTGCCAACCTCACAAATACAATAACAAATGCCTACTAGGATCCGAGCAAGGTCAATTACAACTGTGGAACATCGAGGCAGAGCAATGTTTGTACAAATTTAAAGGATGGGACTCCAAAGTCACCTGCATCACACAATCGCCGATTCAAGATGTGGTAGCCATAGGC
>SNVD02000769.1:0-13803 GCA_013180625.2 Boswellia sacra | reverse complement strand
AAAATTAATTGAGAGACACTTGGTTAAGGGTTCTTTCTCTGCCACAAGATATGAATTTGTGAATTAACATAGAATTGTAATCCAATTACAGCATTGAAGTTATCAACCGTAGATAACAAAAAGCTCTGTTATCCCAATCTTTCATTACTTTGTTGTTAAATAAAACAAGCTCTTTATTTAATCTCTATCCATTAAACAACCTAGAACAAGCTCTCTGAGTTTAATTCAATGGAAGCTTTACGCTGAGAAAGATAGGTTGATCTAAGCAATAATCACACAAGTTCGGATTATTTAACCTAGGTTGTATTTTCCAATAGCAATCTCTGATCACAATATTGCTACTAATGATTGGAAATTCATGACAATTACGGATCAAGATTTCTAATCTAGCAATAGACAACAACAGATTATATTCAGTGGGCCATTCCAAATACAATCAGTAAGCAATCATAAGCATTAGATATGGGAAAATACAAGCAACTTCAATTAGAGAATTGGATAACAATTTCTTACACAATCAACTCACAAAATCTATATCAAGGGCTTTGAAATCACCCTCAACCAATTCAGATTTAGTTCCACATATTCAATCAGAATAACAAATACAATACAGAGAAATTCCAGAATTGAAAAGGAAAGAAAGAACTTAGCAAATTCTTTGAAAATCTTCTTTGTAGATGAATCTTCTTGGAATTGTATTTCCTCCTCTTTCAAAATCTTCTTTCTCCTTCAAGAACTCCAAGGGATGAGAGAACTCCAGACATGCAGCCTCCTCCCACGTTTTCCCCTCTTCAAGTTATGAAAATAAAACCTAAAATGTGTTTAAATACTCTGCTACAGTGACTTGCTACAGTGCCCCGTATTATACATGCTACAGTGCTTGTGGAATTATATTTCTATACATCTCACACTGTTTTGATTACAACTTTTGGTACAATGAATGGATTTATAAACCGTAAATTTCTCCAGAAAATAGACTTCGAGAGCTTTCCATCGGTTTATAATATGTCATCGGGTTCATTGTATATCAATACAATTAAATCCGAGAAGATGGTTGACTAGCAGAGGTGAACATGAAGGGTTTTACTCCATTTTTGTGCAAGTTGCTCCAAAACTCCTACAAACATCAAAACCACACAAAAACATAAAAATACCAAGGACTATAGCAAAGAAACATGGACGAATTAATATGAAAATGATATATAAATAGACACTTATCAAATTCCCCCACACTTAAACTTTGCTAGTCCTCGAGCAAGTACAACGATATGAAACAAAACTAAACTGAAGCAGAATCAAAGAAAAATAAAACACAAAAATGCTTCAACTTGCGAATAGGCCTCAAAGATTGTACTTAATTATAACCCAAGGAAAACTTCAAAATAATGCACTTGATCAAGAATTTCATCTCAATGATTAGTTTCGCTTCACTTCAATTCCTCAAGTGTGTGTGTGTAGAGCCATTCTCACCTAATCACTTGTAACCCGGATGAGTTTATGAATAAAAATGAATCATATTTAATATTGAAGATGTGTGTATAAATGAACTCCATAGGCCTGCTTTTCAAGTCACTCTCCACTAATGTAGACATGCACAACACCGAGGATCAAGTAGGACTTTATAAGCTTGTAACGTTTGGCTTGGGTGAAGGTATGATAAAGGATAATAATTTGGCTCAAATCACCCACAAACACATAAATCATTCAAGACTATGTAGAGCTCAACCCTATAATACAACTTTATTTCAATTCACCAGGTTACTCCCCCAAAATTATTTAGAACACTCAATTTTTTTTTTTTTTTTTGCAGAAAACAAAAGAAAACTACACCCCCACACTTTGTTGTTTCATTCTTTTAAGAACACTTAAGGGTATAGATCTCTTATTCTTCTTCTTTTTTTTCTTTTTTTTTCTTTCTTTTTCTTTCTTTTTTTTTATTTTATTACACTTCCCCTCTCCCACACTTAAACAACACATTGTCCTCAATGTGTAAGTACGTGGACGATAAGTATAGATTGGCTTTTTTGTCTTGTTTCTTTTTTTTTTTTACAAACACAATAGAACTCACTTGCATTGTTCATGACACATCCCAACCTCCTCTAACTTCCCAAAACCAGAACATAGCTCAAAATTTAATGGTGAATGATGTACATGCTCATAGGTAAGGGATAAACTGTTTGGAACAAATTCATTTGAGGTTAGGAAATCTTTTAGTGAGTAAACAAAGAAAAAGGCTTACAAAGGCTCAAAGGGGTAGCTAGGGATCAATTTCAGTCAAGGTTGGCTATTAACGCTCAAACGATCCAAGGATGGCCTAAATCATTTCCCCAATGTTGCACAGTCTAGGATTTCGTCTCGAGTGACCATTAAACAAGTTCTAGAATCTGAGGAAACACTTAAATTGCATAAACCTTCTCTAAGTAAACAAATAACTCAGTGATAATGGCTCGGTGCTTAATGTTGTACAAGGAATCAAAGGTAAAGCAAAAACTAATATACATTTCAAGCACACATATCCATGCATCATTTATCATTTTCCAAGAGTTATTCTTAATTCAATCATTGCCTTATCATTGACCCACAAAATGCAAGAAAAGAGGTACGTGACGTTGTTACACCTGAGTCAAGATTGTATATTTCAACAATCCTTAGGACCAGTAGCCCGAAGACTTAAGGTTTCCAGCCTATATACCTTTGTTATGAAAGACAAAACAAGAAACAAGACACTTCAAACAACATGAAATAAACAAACTACAGATTTATTGAGAGAGAATGCGTTTCAAGAGTTAAGGAAACCCCATATTCTGCCATTCTCAAGTTTTTCCACAATGTTTTTTTTTTCGAATCGAAACTGATAAAGACAAAAACACAGAACAACTCTAAATTACACAAAACTAAACTTACTCATAAAATAACCTTGTTCCATATCTCCTTGCAAAGTTGGATACATGTCGATTGGATGCTCAATGGTAGAATATACCTCACATGCATAAGATTTCTCATTTACTCTCCATGGTAGTTGTGGCTCAAATTCGCCACTGAATTGATGGAAGTTTACTGCCATGTCATCTAAACGCAAACAATCAAAAAAGAAAAACAAACAAAAATATGAATCAACAATGAAAACCAAAATAACAATCGATTAGAAAATCAATCCCCGGCAACGGTGCCAAAAACTTGATGCGTTCAAAACTAGCAAGTATACTAGTCGCACAAGTAATAAAGTGATAAGTAGATATCGTTCCCACAAGGATTGAATCTAATTGAATTTGTTATTTCCAGCAACAATTAACTAAATGGGGGGGTTTTGTTAATGGATTAATTAAATGAAATATGAATGTAAATGCGCAATAACGCAACACAAAGTAAAATGGAGTGAAAAATCAATGAGAGACACTTGGTTAAGAGTTCATTCTCTGCCATAAGATATGAATTTGTGAATTAATATAGAATTGTCATCCAATTACACCATTGAAATTATCAACCGTAGATAACAACAAGCTCTGTTATCCCAATCTTTCCTTACTTTGTTGTTAAACAAAACAGGCTCTTTATTTAATCTATATCCATTAAACAACCTAGAACAAGCTCTCTGAGTTTAATTCAATGGAAGCATTACGATGAGAAAGATAGGTTGATCTAAGCAATAATCACACAAGTTCGGATTATTTAACCTAGGTTGTATTTTCAAATTGCAATCTCTGATCACAATTTTGCTACTAATGATTGGAAATTCATGACAATTACGGATCAAGATTTCTAATCCAGCAATAGACAACAACAGATTATATTCAGTGGCCATTCCAAATACAATCAGTAAGTAATCATAAGCATTAGATATGGGAAAATACAAGCAACTTCAATTAGAGAATTGGATAACAATTTCTTACACAATCAACTCACAAAATCCATATCAAGGGCTTTGAAATCACCCTCAACCAATTCAGATTTAGTTACACATATTCAATCAGAATAAAAAATACAATACAGAGAAATTCCAGAATTGAAAAGGAAAGAAAGAACTTAGCAAATTCTTTGAAAAATCTTCTTTGTAGATGAATCTTCTTGGAATTGTAGTTCCTCCTCTTTCAAAATCTTCTTTCTCCTTCAAGAACTCCAAGGGATGAGAGAAATCCAGAAATGCAGCCTCCTCCCACGTTTTTCCCTCTTCAAGTCCTGAAAATAAAACCCTAAAATGTGTTTAAATACTCTGCTACAGTGACTTGCTACAGTGACCCGTATAATACATGCTACAGTGCTTGTGGAATTATATTTCTATACATCTCACACTGTTTTGATTACAAGTTTTGGTACACTGACTGGATTTATAAACCGTAAATTTCTCCAGAAAATAGACTTCGAGAGCTTTCCAACGGTATATAACATGTCATCGGGTTCATTGTATATCAATACAATTAACTCCGAGAAGATCACTGACTAACAGAGGTGAAAATGAAGGGTTTTACTCCATTTTTGTGCAAGTTGCTCCAAAACTCCTACAAACCTGTCTCTTATACACATCTAGATGTGTATAAGAGACAGTTTCAAACCTGCTCCCATTTCGAGTCAAGAGATAGATAAATAGACACATCCCATTGCACCGATCGGGGGCGTTCGTAGTGACTGCTGTCTCTTATACACATCTAGATGTGTATAAGAGACAGCGATATGATGATTCAAAGATATGAGAAGATAATATCAACAATGGATGAGAATAATTAAAATGCGCAAGTAAAAGGAATTAACACAATAATAATGAAAGCTAAGGTTAGGGGATCCACCCTTGATATTTCAAATAAGGATAATTAACCCATTTTAGTTATATGAATTATATTTGTTTCATTACCAATATTTATACCACTTCTTGTACATGGGTTCAAGCATCCATTGTGCCAATCATCATATGTCTACAACAAATCAAGGTTCCTAACTAGATTCTTGTCGGTAAGGAAGAACCATACATCATCTAGAAAGGATCAAGCATTTGATGTGCCAAGGATTGTCGACAATGGATCAAGACCTCCACTTTACGAGTGGTGTCAAGATTGATTAAGAAAGTAAATATAAATCATATAAAATAAACAACATAAGATTATGATAATTGAGCACATATTAAAGGGTTAGAGAATCTTTACTCTCATATCAAGAGTTTCACCCTTTCACCTTAGCAAGAGAGAAATTAGCAAGACATTATAAGAGAAAGAACACAAAATACAAGAAAAAGGAAATTCATTAATAACATTAAAACACAAGAGAGAAACACAATACAAGATCCCAGCAAAGGCCAAGATGCCCTAATGGGTCATAAGGCACCTCTATTTATAGATACATTCAGGGGCAAACTTGACAAATTACAAAGGAATAATTGTCAAATATTAGATGCACCAACTTTGACAATTAGGGTAATTAGGTGAACCGACTTTGACTACCAATTTTGACATATAATTTTTGAGAATTTTAATCATATTTCTTCATGAAAGTCGTAGATATTTCTCTCAGCTTTCTAGAACATCTTGATTTATACAATTTGGATATGTATTCTGAGAGATATGATCAAAATACTGAGTCATGGTCAGGCTAGGCCGAAACTACAGATGGGTTCACTTCAAGCCCATTTTTGGTCCACTAAGAGCCGAAATTTATTGATGCTTCTAAAATACAATCTTGTAGATAATTTAATCAGCTTTCTAAAACATTAAGATTTGCACCATTCTGATCTATAAATAGAGAGATATGTCCATTTTACCAAACCTATAACAAAACCAAAATTACGAGGAAGTTAATTCCAAAGATGCAAAGACTACAAATATGCTTAAGTTGAGGAATTTAATGACACTATTAATGCAATATGATGAACTAAGCTCTTATTAAACATACATATTTAAGTGTTTATCAGAAAGAGTATGGTATAAATGAAATACTAACTATAATTTCTTTTTTACCTTGTCCTAGGTCAACGTGTGAGTGTAATCGTGAAAAAAGTCTAGCTCATGAGATCTCTCGAGCCCTGCATGACGCGTAGCCCACCTCTTCATCTGAGGAAAGGAAGAATCTTCACTTACAAGAAGAGGAGATGGTAGAACTCCCAACTCATATGTCCATATCTATCACGAATAGCAGAAAATTAGAAAGGAAGTCATATAGATAAGACATGAAGGTGTAAAGAAGAAAGAAGTTACCTTAATAAGTGAAGCAAATCTAGGGACCTTAACAATGCCTCGATAGGCCCGATCTGAGCCAAAATATAGCTGACTTAGAGCACTGCAAACCTAATCGAAATATTTCACTCGATCAAGATCCTGGAGGGCATGAAGTAAAGTCAAACAAGTGGTGTTTGATGCATTGGTAAAAAGCATTGTACCTAGTAGATAAACTATAAAGCTGCCAACATACTGGTTCACTTCAATTGGAGTCAAATTGGACCTCCACTTCCAATATTCATGCAAGGGATAATATCGAATGGAAACGTTGTTCTTGACCTTCACCTCACACCCAAGAAGATATTGGATCAACTTATGCTGATCTGTTGAGTTTGTAATACAGGCGTTAAAAGGAATCGGTTCACCGTCGAAGACCAATCAAGATAGCAATATCCAAAGGCATAATCGTCATCTCGCCATTCAGAAGATTGAGTGTGTAGGTCGTATCCATCCACCTCTCGCAAAAGTGGCTAATACCCGATGATCAGTGTATCGCTGAGCATGCAGAAGATAAGTGATGAATTCATAGAAGTCGGTATCGATGATCCTACTTCTGAACATATCATTCCCTATCTTAAAGAACCAACAGTGGGCTCTAGAAAATGCCCCATAGATCTTGTTCTCCTGATAGTCCTAAGCGACAAATTAAAGTCACCATATGAATACAAGCCTAAACAAAATTGAAGAAAATGGAAAAGCAAAGAATAAAGAAACTGTGTACTAGGTTGATCATATAAGAAGCCATGTCATAGACAACCGGTATTTCTTGGCCTCTTGGAAGACCCCTCAACGTCGATTTTTAGACTAGATTTGTCTCGTTCAGGTCAAGGTGGACTAGATACCTGCCATTAAAAGAAACAAGTTGAGACGAACATGAAGGAAGAAACTGGGAGCGAATAAGATGAAAAGCAAAGAAGTTATGTTGGAATGAAGAAGCAAAGGGACAGGTGGGCTTTATAGAAGCCCTCAACTACCAATTGACTGTTAGACAACTGGGCAACTTTTGACCAACAGTCAGGCGATTGTCAGACAGTCAGCTGACCATCCCTCTAATGAAAGGTAAAAATAGGAGAGAGAAAAGAAGAAAGAAATAAAGAAATAAGAAAGAAGAAAAGAAGAAAAAAGAAGAGGAAAAGAGAAAAGAAAGAAAAGAGAAGAAAAGGAAAAGAAAAAAGAAAGAAGAAAAGAGAGAGAAGAGAGAGAAAGAGAGAAAAGAGAAGAAAGAGAATAGAAGAATTATTCTACATCGACCTTAAGACATCAAAAGAATTTTTGAACAAACCGGTGACAAGTACTCACTTGTGGCAATGGTTTAGCAACTCATAAGGAAAAAAAAAAGATATCAGTCGATAGAACCTTCAATCAGAATCACATGGAAGCATTCCTCCAAACATTAGGAAGAGGTTTGTTGAAAAGCACATTGAACAAGGTAAAATTGAAATTGATTTTACATCATTGAGAAGTGTTTGAATCTTGTAGGAATTTCAAAAAACAAGAGAAAGATCCCCAATGAGTCAGATGATGAACAACAAGAATATGATGATAAAGAACTCAAAGGATTTCCAAAGTGGACCAGAAGAAATCAAGAATAGAAAAAAGAATACTCAGAAGAGGGGCGTGAACCCCAACAAATGCAAAATCTGAAGAAATCAAGGAAGAACGAAGAATACCTACCTGAAGGCACGAAGAATGGAAAGGTCTAAAGACCTTAAAGCAATGCATGATAGAAGTTTCCCAGATAGGCATGCATTAGAAGGAAACCCTAAGAAATAGGTGCACTTAAGAGTGTTTTAAGCCTTTAGAATAGGCACAAGTCCTAAGAAGAGGCACACTAAAGAAAGTCGAAGTAGGTGCATTTAAGAGTGTTAAAAATCCTAAGAAGTAGGCGAACTTAAGAGTGTTTTAAGCCCTTAGAATAGGCACACTAAAGAGTGTTACCAAACCCTAAGAAGTAGGCGCACTTAAGAGTATTTTAAACCCTAGGAAGTAGGTACACTAAAGAGTGTTTAATCATAGCATCATAAGGATGCTTGCTAGCCCCTGGATGGGAATCTCAGCCCTTGATTGGGCACATTCACCTTAGATAGGCACGTTTTTCCTTGGATGGACACCTCAGCCTTAAATGGGCACACTCATCTTAGATAGGCATGTTCGCCCTTGGTTGGGTAACTCAGCCCTTGAATAGGCACATTCACCTTAGATAGGCACGTTCGCCCTTGGATGGGCACATTAATCCCTCAATGAACACACACTTTTTTTTATGAATAGAATGAAGTGGCGAGAAAATCCCAAGGAAGAAGGACGAAGTCGAAGATGTTTGATGGAAGAAAGAAAGACGAGGTAAGAATACTTTGTCGACTTTTGTGCCTCACAAACCTCTCCAAAGTAGGGGGTAAGTTGTAGACACTGAATTTTTTAGGCTCGATGATGGAATGAAGGTAAATATAGAGCAAAAAAAAAAAAAAGATCGGAATGCCCTTAAGGGTCGAGAAGAGAACGGTGAGAAGGAGTTGGTAAAGAGTCTCGAAAACTAACACATGACTTCAAAAAATCATAGAAATTAATCTGAGAGAAATCTAATGATGATTCATATGCAAAGCTATAGTTGTCTAGTTTTTGTAGAAATTTAAGGATTGCAAATCCGAGTTGAACTCAAGAAGTTATGTGCGATCGAAGGAACAGGGGTCTGAAGGGACTGAATCAAAAGATGACAAAAAAAGAAAATGGCCGATGAGATATTGATCGACCAGCCATTAGATAGCCACCCGATTGTCCAAGATAGTTGTCCGACCATCTGACAGTCGCCCGACTATTAGCCAATGGTCAACTATTGATAGGTGTCTATTTATGTATTACTTTTATATCAATTCGTCCATGTTTCTTTGCTATATTCCGTTGTATTTTTATGTTTTTGTGTGTTTTGATGTTTGTAGGAGTTTTGGAGCAACTTGCACAAAAATGGAGTAAAACCCTTCATTTTCACCTCTGCTAGTCAGTGATCTTCTCGGAGTTAATTGTATTTATATACAATGAACCCGATGACATGTTATATACCGTTGGAAAGCTCTCGAAGACTATTTTCTGGAGAAAATTACGGTTTATAAATCCATTCAGTGTACCAAAAGTTGTAATCAAAACAGTGTGAGAAGTATAGAAATGTAATTCCACAAATCACTGTAGCATGTATAATACGGGACACTGTAGCAGGTTACTGTAGCAGAGTATTTAAACACATTTTAGGGTTTTATTTGGAGAACTTGAAGAGGGGAGAACGTGGAGGAGGTTGCATCTTTGGATTTCTCTCATCTCTTGGAGTTCTTGAAGGAGATTGAAGGCTTGGAAAGAGGAAGAAATACAATCTTGAGAGATTTTCATCAAATTTGCTAAGTTTTCCCTTTCCCTTTCATTTTCTGGAATGTCTCCATATTGTATTGTATTTGTATTCTTTCTGAATATGTGTAACTAAATCTGAATTGGTTGAGTGTGATTTCAAAGCCCTTGATATGGTTTTTATGAATTGATTGTGCAAGCAATTGTTATCCAATTCTCTAATTGAAGTTGCTTATATTTTCCCATGTTTAATGCTTATGATTGCTTGCTGGATTGTATTTGGGTGGCCAACTGAATATAATCTGGATATTGTCTATGCTAGACTAGAAATCTTGATCCGTAATTGTCTTGAATTTCTAATCCTTAGTAGCAAAATTGTGATCAGAGATTGCAAATTGGAGAATACAACCTAAGTTAAATAATCCGAGCTTGTGTGTTTATTGCTTAGATCAACCTATCTTTCTTATTGTAATGCATCCATTGAATAAAATTTAGAGAGCTTGTTCTAGGTTGTTTAATGGATAGAGATTAAGTAAAGAGCCTATTTTATTTAACAACAAAGTAAGGAAAGATTGGGATAACAGAGCTTGTTGTTATCTACGGTTGATAACTTCAAAGCTGTAATTGGATGACAATTCTACAATTAATTCGCAAATCCATATCTTGTGGTAGAGAAGGATCCCTTAACCAGGTTTCTCTCATTGAGTTTTCACTCAAATTAACTTTCTGTTTTGTTATCCTTTACTTGCATTAATAATTCATCTAGTTAATCAATCAACAAAACCCCCCTCATTTAGTTTATTGTTGCTTTCGAATAACAAATTCAATTAGAATCAATCCTCGTGAGAACGATATCTTACTTATCACTTTATTACTTGTGCGACTAGTATACTTGCTAGTTTCGAACGCATCAAGTTTTTGGCGACGTTGCCGGGGATTGATTTTCTAATCGATTTGTTATTTTGTTTTCATTGTTGATTCATATTTTTGTTTGTTTTTATTCTTTGATTGTTTGTGTTTAGACGACATGGCAGTAAACTTCCATCAATTCAGTGACAGATTTGAGCCACAACTACCATGGAGAGTAAATAAGGTAAGCACTCCGAACATTGAACAACAACTTTCTGAGCTAACCTCTCTTGTGGAAAACATGGCTGTAGGAGATACGCAAAAATCTTATAAATGTGGGGTATATTCTGCGATGGAGCATCCAATCGACATGTATCCAACTTTACAAGAAGAATATACGGAACAAGCCAATGCCATGGGTGGATTTCCAGGACAAACGAGGCAATGGTATGATCCTTTCTCTAGCACTTACAATGCTGGATGGGAAGATCAACATAATTTCAGTTACTGGAATCATAAACCAATCACTCCAAATGTGATACCAAATCGGCCACAAGGTTTCAATCAACCTAGAGTGCAGCAACCTTTTCAAATGCAACCACCACCAATGCCACATCAAGCACCGCAACCAGCTTCACAAAACTCA
The DNA here is from genome assembly GCA_013180625.2 of Boswellia sacra. Classification (NCBI taxonomy): domain Eukaryota; kingdom Viridiplantae; phylum Streptophyta; class Magnoliopsida; order Sapindales; family Burseraceae; genus Boswellia; species Boswellia sacra. The sequence goes on along the minus strand of SNVD02000769.1, from coordinate 2,778 downwards.
GGTATGTCTCTCCAGGACATTGTTAATGCACTTGCCACTAACACAATGCAATTCAAGCAGGAAACTGGGGCAAGTATCCAAAACCTGGCAAATCAAATGGGACAATTGGCTACTAGCATGAGCAAATTCGAGGGCCAAGACTCAGAAAAATTATCTTCTCAAACGATGATCAATCCAAGAGAGAATGCTTGTGCGATAACTTTGCGAAGTAGAGAGCAAATTCGAAATGGAGAGCAAATGGAAACTGGGGCAAGTATCCAAAACCTGATAAAGAAATCACAAACTGATGAAGGAGATGACACTACTTCCACCATGAACAACATATCATCTTCTAAGGTAGATCTCAAAACTCAAATTCCTTCTTATGTTACTCCTCCACCATTTCCTAGCAGATTTGCAAAATCAAAGAAGGAGGAACAAGAACAAGAAATCCTGGAAACTTCTCACAAAATCGAGGTAAATATACCACTTCTGGATGCTATCGAGCAAGTATCTTGTTGTACAAAATTTCTCAAGGAGTTATGCACCAACAAGAGAAAGTTGAAGGGAAATGAGAAAGTAAGTGTGGGGGAAGATCTGTCCAAAGTGCAAAGATCCAGGTACGTTCACCATGCCATGCACTATTGGTAAAAGAACCAGTTTGACAAGAGTTATGTTTAGATTTAGAAGCTAATCTATTAACTATCAATGTCCGTAGATTCTATTTGGCTTCTTTAAAAATTGGTGACCTTTTTGCGAAATTGTGTATATGTACCATTCAAATGTTGCTAATCGTTTTTTAATGCATATACCACAAAAGAGTTTGGAAGATGTGTGCTTGTTGCGGTGAATCAATTGTTTTTTTCCCAGTAAGTACTTTAATGTTCTTGAAATGAGGATGAGACATCTCCTAATCCAACACCGATTTCTTATGGTGGAGACCATTCTCGAAAACTCTAGCAAATCAAGATTGATGTTCATTATGGCACTTTGACGCATATGAGTTTGATGGCAGGTGATATGTTTTAATATTTTTGAGGAAATGAGGTACTCTAATGACTTACATTCTGTTTTTGCATTTGACGTTATTGATTATTTGCCACAACAATGTTTTGAGTTAACTCGCAAGAATGGAGTGGATGTTGCCATTAGTGAACACATAAGGATAGAAAGTTTCAAAGAACCAAAAAAGCTGATACAAGTGTCTAAAGAAGTGGAGGAAGCTGTGACAAGCTTGGATGAGACTAGAGCTATCACCACAAATAGGTATGATGTTTCGTACATTGAATTGCCTTTATCTAATGAGAAACTTCTTTCTTCTGTGATGAAAGCCAATACCTTGGAGCTTAAGTCACTTCCAGATCATTTGAATTATGGATTCTTGGGTAAGAATGATACTTTGCGAGCTACAATGGAAATGGGCCTTGCACGAATACAAGAAGATAAACTCGTCCGAATACTTACAGATCACAAAATAGCTATTGAGTGGACAATTGTTGAAATCCAAGGCGCATCCATATGCATTGACCGTATCTTGTTAGAAGGTGGATCCAAGCACCAGTTAGAGAAGGCAACAACAGAAATTTGGGATCCTCCCATGATGGAAACAACGTCGGGCTGAGGACGTTAAACCAAGCGCTTATTGGGAGGCAACCCAATGTTTTTGAAAAATAAAAGAAATGAAGAAAAGAAAAATAAAATGAGGTAATAATGATCGATTTTTGTGTCTCGAGGAGATTTCTTTCGTAGGCCATCAAATTGATCAGGTTTTATCTCTCTTTGCCATCTGTCTCATTTGTTTTTATATTTTTTACTTGTTTTTGACTTTTGTTTGCTATTGTGTTGTTATCTCTTTTATGTGTCTTTAGTTTTGTTTTTGCTCTTTTCTTTTCCTTTCTTTTGTTTAATTTGATTACTCTGTGCTTTGAGCTCATTTGTGCAGCAGATTGTGGAAACATCCAAACGGAAGTTGAAGTCATTCGCCAAAGGTTTGGAACGTGCATATCTTGGAGAAAAACAAACTCGATCGCATTATCGGTAATATCTCTTCTTTTCTCCTCTTCAATGGATGCTGATATCTTTCTATCGAACCTTCGTAAATATTTCCCTTCACTTCCTCAAAATACTGTGTTTAAAATTTATAAAGTACGGATGACTAGACTTTGGGCATTGATGCTCCTAAATGTGCCTGCTGATATCCGATGGCTTATCGAAGCCCAGGTGAGATTGTCCAGTGAGCCGGACATTAATCTCGCAAAATACATGCCTGGTCTAGGAAAGAGCTACTACGCCAATAGGCTAAGAGCGAAAAGGTTACAAGTATGTTATAAATGTGCTAGATGGAATTGTAACCAGACACCAGACTTGTCCCGTTCATGTTAGGTTTTGTGGATCCAGGAATAGAGAAGATTAAACTTTCATTTATATAAGAAATGTTTTGATGTATGAGTCGCTGGATAATGTTTTGTAACGTCTCATCACATTCTTGTGTGGACTTGTGTTCAGCGGGACTTGCTTAATCTATGGACACAATTTCCGTTATGAATTGCTGTGTTATAGTCTAGGGAATCTTACTAAAAACGACCCTGTTTGCCAGTTTATAAGAAAACTGGATGGGAAGCAAATCCCCGACTCATAGAAGGCGTTTCAGCCGTTACTGGACGTAAAACCAGAGGAAGATGTGAGCCACAATCACAATTACTTGTATATTTGAATGTGTGTTGTTGTTGTCGAATTTTATTTTTTTTCTTGTTTCGTTTAATCTGATTATCAATGTTGTTTTTGTGTTTGTTGTTGTTT
>SNVD02000768.1:12500-13704 GCA_013180625.2 Boswellia sacra | reverse complement strand
ACCCAACGAACTACAACCCAACAGTCGAAACTGTTGAGCATGCAGAAACGTCAAGTCGTGCCGCGCCAGCAACGCGGGACGCGATAGAACATGGAACCACACGAGGGACAATTTTTCGAAGGAGGAGCGAGCAACGTCAAGCAAAAGCCGTCATCGACCGAGATAGCCACCCCCGACCCAAGTGTTGCTGCCTGCCACCCTTGCACTACGACTTACAAGCTGCGCTGCGCACAAGAGCGGGCTGGAGCACACCCAAAGCACGGGGATGGGATTGGGGCATCACGCCATGCCTAAGCGATGCTTTCTGCTGCCCTTGCACTACGACTTACAAGCTGCGCTGCGCACAAGAGCTGCCCAAGCACCAGCTCAAGCATGGAGCTCAGTCCCCACCCAGCCCGAGCGTTGCTGCCTGCTGCCCTTGCACTACGACTTACAAGCTGCGCTGCGCACAAGAGGGGGCTGGAGCACACCCGAAGCACGGGGATGGGATGGGGGCATCACGCCATGCCTAAGCGATGCTTTCTGCTGCCCTTGCACTACGACTTACAAGATGCGCTGCGCACAAGAGCTGCCCAAGCACCAGCTCAAGCATGGAGCTCAGTCCACGTTTTTTCGTACTGGGACCCACCACCGATGCCGACACATGCGGACAATATCCGCTGGAGTTGCATGCCATGCCCACCCAACGCACACACCAAAGCCTGCCAGTGTGCATGGGCGAGGGGGGGGTTTGCATGGCTTGGCCCGGAGCCCCCAGCGGAGACTGCATCTCCCCCCTAAAGAGCTTTTTTTAGCATGCAGCATTATCAGGGGTGGTGCACCATGGTATGTGAGCTGTCACAAGGGGCTGGACGACGGAGCGTTTGTGGGGCGTTGGGGCTGAGAATTTGCGAGGGGGGCAAGAAAAATGGGAGGAATCGATGGGAAAAGAGAGTTGGGGGTTTCGGGCGCCGTGGGGGCTTCGGAGTGAATTTTAGAGAGAGAAAGGGCAAAATTGGAAAAGCGCCCAAACGACGCCGGAGCGAGGTGAAATCTTTTTTGGGGGCTTTGGGAGTCCGAAAATGATTTTAGGTGGCGTTTGATTGAGTTTTGGAAGCGGTTTGGCGGAAGATTTTTGAGGTGGGCACGATTCGCTGCACGTTGGCAGCCCACGGGGGCAGCACATTTGCTGCACATCATTGTGCTATCATGTTGCTTGGCCCAT
>SNVD02000765.1:0-13805 GCA_013180625.2 Boswellia sacra | reverse complement strand
TTATGAAAATAAAACCCAAAATGTGTTTAAATACTCTGCTACAGTGACTTGCTACAGTGCCCCGTATTATACATGCTACAGTGCTTGTGGAATTATATTTCTATACATCTCACGCTGTTTTGATTACAACTTTTGGTACACTGAATGGATTTATAAACCGTAAATTTCTCCAGAAAATAGACTTCGAGAGCTTTCCAACGGTAGATAACATGTCATCGGGTTCATTGTATATCAATACAATTAAATCCGAGAAGATCACTGACTAGCAGAGGTGAAAATGAGGGGTTTTACTCCATTTTTGTGCAAGTTGCTCCAAAACTCCTACAAACATCAAAACCACACAAAAACATAAAAATACCAAGGAATATAGCAAAGAAACATAGACGAATTGATATGAAAGTAATACATAAATAAACACCTATCAAATTCCCCCAAACTTAGACTTTGCTAGTCCTCGAGCAATTACAACGATGTGAAACAAAACTAAACCGAAACAGAATCATAGAAAAATTAAAACACACAAATGCTTCAACTTGCAAATAGGCCTCAAAGATTGTACTTAATTATAACCCAAGGAAATCTTCAAAATAATGCACTTGATCAAGAATTTTATCTCAAAGATTAGTTTCGCTTCACTTCAATTCCTCAAGTGTGTGTGTGTAGAGCCATTCTCACCTAATCACTTGTAACCCGGATGAGTTTATGCATAAAAATGAAACATATTTAATATTGAAGATGTGTGTATAAATGAACTCCATAGGCCTGCTTTTCAAGTCACTCTCCACTAATGTAGACATGCACAACACAAAGGATCAAGTAGGACTTTATTAAGCTTGTAACGTTTGGCTTGGGTGAAGGTATGATAAAGGATAATAATTTGGCTCAAATCACCCACAAACACATAAATCATTCAAGACTATGTAGAGCTCAAGCCTATAACACAACTTCATTTCAATTCACCAGGTTACTCCCCCAAACTTATTTAGAACACTCAATCTTTTTTTTTTTTTTGCAGAAAACAAAGAAAACTACACCCCCACACTTTGTTGTTTCATTCTTTTTAAGAACACTTAAGGGTATAGATCTCTTATTCTTCTTCTTTTGTTCTCTTTTTTTTTCTTTTTTTCTTTTGTTCTCTTTTTTTTCTTTTTTTCTTTTTTTTATTACACTTCCCCTCCCCCACACTTAAACAACACATTGTCCTCAATGTGTAAGTACGTGGAAGATAAGTACAGATTGTTTTGCAAACATAATAAAACTCACTTGCATTGCTCATGGCACAATCCAACCTCCTCTAACTTCCCAAACCAGAACATAGCTCAGAATTTAATTGTGAATAATCTACATGCTCATAGGTAAGGGATAAACTGTTTGGAACAAATTCATTTTAGGTTAGGAAATCTTTTAGTGAGTTAACAAAGAAAAAGGCTTACAGAGGCTCAAAGGGGTAACTAGGGATCAATTTCAGTTAAGGTTGGCTATTAAGGCTCAAACGGTCCAAAGATTGCCTAAATCATTTCCCCAATGTTGCACAGTCTAGGATTTCGCCTCGAGTGACCATCAAACAAGTTCTAGAATTCATTGAAATCTGAAGAAACATTTACATTACATAAACTTTCTCTAAGTGAACAAATAACTCAGTGATAATAGCTCAGTGCTCAATGTTGCGCAAGGAATCAAAAGCAAAGCGAAAACCAATAGACATTTTAAGCACACAGATCCATGCATCATTTATCATTTTCCAAGAGTTATTCGTAATTCAATCATTATCTTATCATCGACCCACAAAATGCAAGAAAAGAGGTACGTGGCGTTGTTACACCTTAGTCAAGATTGTATATTTCAACAATCCTTAGGACCAGTAGCCCGCAGACTTAAGGTTTCCAGCCTATATACCTTTATTATGAAGGAACAAAACAAGATACAAGACACTTCAAAAACATGAAATAAACAAACTACAGATTTATGTCGAGAGAATGCGTTTCAAGGGTTAAAGAAAACCCCATATTCTGCCATTCTCAACTTTTTTCCACAATTTTTTTTTTAATCGAAACTGATAAGGACAAAAAACACATAACAACTTCTAAATTACATAAAACTAAACTTACTCATAAAATAACAAAGTCCAACAAGCCAGCAAACAAAAACAAGTCAGTTAGAATGGGTCTAAAAAGTTTAGAAGTTAGCCTCCTTATTCAGCCATTATGGATTAAAGAAATCCAGAATGCGTTTCAAGAGAACCTGAACTTTTTAAGCCACCACTCTAAAAACCAAGATTAGAAAATATTACCTGGGAGGAAAGAAACAACCTGAAAAAAATCTCAAAATAAATAACATGAAAAACTTCAAATAAACACAATAAAAAGAAACCAAACAAAAACGAAGCAAACCAGCAAATAGAGATTACAGATGGAGTGTTAAATCCAGTTTACGCCTCTTATTGCCTTCTCCAAACCAATCAATCCGAGCTGTTGTTGGATCAGGCGAATAGACGAATTCTTGTAGTTTGTCAATTAACTCCCCTACTGTTGAAGCTTTAACAAGGATTTGCCTCGCTGACGGTGAGATGAAATTTTTTTCTACAGCTTGATAAAGAAAGGACAACAAACCATCAAAAAAATTATTAACATTTAACAAACCAATGGGTTTCCGATGGATGTTTAGCTGTGCCCAAGAGGTGATTTGAAATATCTCCTCTAATGTACCATAACCACCCGGCAAAGCTATAAATGAATCGGACTTAACAACCATATGTGCAATACGCTCATGCATACTAGAGACCTGTAACTCTTCCCCGATTGTGTTGCCTACGATATCTCGTACAGCTAAGGGTTTAGGGATAATGCCGAGAACTTTGCTCCCTCCTAGGGATGCAGCTGTTGACACACACCCCATTAACCCAAGACTACCCCTCCATAAATCAAATTAATACCCCTCGCAGCTAATGTCCTGTCTCTTATACACATCTAGATGTGTATAAGAGACAGGTGGTAAACTCTCCATCGTTACCAAATTGCGATCCGCAAAATACGCATATATTGCGGAATCGCCGAATTGGTGTTTTCTCCATTTCTACAACTGCTCTAATCTTGTGTAAGACACGTTAGATATTATGCTTTTCAATTGCAAGACAGGTTATGGAATGACATATGAAAATATGCAGAATGTATATATACACCCATAAAACTCTCAAATTTTGACACAAGGGGACATACTTTCGGTGGGGGTTGCTCGATGCAGATTTATCGCCCCAAGATTTGAAAAAATGAGATATGCTTTCGGCTGGGGTTTGACAATATCCTACACACTTTGTCTCCCACGTTGAAGCATTGAAAAATGGAAATTACAATTTCGGTTGGGTTTGAAAATAACCGTCACACTTTATCTTCACTGTGATATGCATGAAAAGTAGAGATATACTTTCGGACGCACAGATGACAATAACCTACACACTCGTCTCCACGTGTGTGTAGACATGGGGTTAGGGTAGTCATAGGTTTGGTCAAGGAAAACTTTAAATTCAAAAACAAACAAAATCAACAAACAACAACAACACAAAAAAACATTGAAAATCAGATCAAACGAAACAAGAAAAAAAATTCTACGACAACAACACCTGTCTCTTATACACATCTAGATGTGTATAAGAGACAGTATACAAGTAGTTGTGATTGTGGCTCACATATTCCTCTAGTTTTAACCGGTCCTTAGTAACGCATGAAAAATGCCAGTTCTATGAGTCGGGGATTTGCTTCCCATCCAGTTTTCATATAAACTGGCAAACAGGGTCGTTTTTAGTCAGATTCCCTAGACTATAACACTGCAATTCATCACGAAATTGTGTCCATAGATAAGCAATTCACGCTGAACAAGTCCACAAGAATGTGACTCGAGAGTTAACAAAACATTATCCAGCGACTCATTACTCAAACCATTCTTAATAAAATGAAAGTTTATCTTCTCTATTCGTGGACGCAAAACCTAATGAACGACAAGTCTGGTTACAATTCCATCTAGCACATTTATAACATACTTGTAACCTTTTTCGCTCTTCGAGCTGCTTGGCGTAGTAGATCTTTCTAGCCGGCAGTATGTTGCGAGATTAATGCCGGCCAGCCGGACAATTCTCACCTTGGCTTCGATAAGCCATCGGATATCAGCAGGCACATTTAGGAGCATCAATGCCCAAAGTCTAGTCATCCGTACTTTATAATTTTTAAACACAGCATTTTGAGGAAGTGAAGGGAAATATTTACGAAGGTTCGACAGAAAGCTTATCGGCATCCATTGAAGAGAGGGATAAGGAGAAGATATTACGATGATGTGATGAGTTGTTCTTGCTGTTAGATATGCACTTTCAAACCTTCGGGCAACTGGTTTCAGCTCCCCTTTGGATGTTTCCTCCGCTGCTGACACAAATGAGCTGTCAAAGCACAGAGTAATCAAATTGAACAAAAGAAAGGAAAGGAAAAGAGCAGAAACGAAACTAAAGACACATAAAAGAGATAACAACACAATAGCAAACAAAAGTCAAAAACAAGTAAAAAAATATATATATATATAAAAACAAATGAGACAGATGGCAAAGAGAGATAAAACCTGATCAATTTGATGGCCTATGAAAGGAATCTCCTCGAGACACAAAAATCGATCATTATTACCTCATGTTATTTTTCTTTTCTTCTTTTTTTTATTTTTCAAAAACATTGGGTTGCCTCCCAATAAGCGCTTGGTTTAACGTCCTCAGCCCGACGTTGGTTCCATCATGGGAGGGTCCAATCTCCGATGTGCTTCTCTAGTGGGCTTGGATCATTTTTTCCAACAAGAATTGTTGCATGCATATGGCTGGGCCTTGGATGTTAGCAATCGTCCACCCAATAGCTGTTTTGTGGTCTGTAAGTATTCGGACGAGTTTCTCTTCTTGTATTCGTGCAAGGCCCATTTCTATTATAATTGGCAAAGGATCATTCTCACTCAAGAGTCCATACCTCAAATGATCTGGAAGAAGCTTAAGCTCCAAGGCAGGGGCTGTCATCACAGAAAGAAGAATTTTCTCATTAGATAAAGGAAATTTAATGTACGCAACATCATACCTATTTGTGGTTATTGCTATGGTCTCATCTAAGCTTGCCACATCTTCCTCCATTTCTTTGGACACTTGTATCAACCTTCTTGATTCCTTGTAATTTTCTGTCCCTATGTGCTCACTAAAAACCACTTCCAATCCATCCTTGTGAGTTAACTCAAACTGTTGTTGTGGCAAAGAATCAATAACATCAACTGCAAAAACAGAATGCAAGTCACTAGGGTACCTCATTGTCTCAAAAATATGGAAACGAATCACCTCGCCATCGAAGTCCATGGTGAGAGTGCCATCTATGAACATACATTTAGTTCGAGCAGTTTCAAGAATGTCTCCCAAAAGAATTGGTGTTGGATTAGGTAGAGTCTCGATCCTCCATCTGCAAGATACATAGAGTCTGCTGGAAAACTCAATTGATTCGTGAACAAGCACATCTTCCACAACTCCCTAGGGATACGCCTTAGAACGATCAGCAAGGTGAATGGTAATACCTAGTTTTCCGCAAGAGGTCCAAGATGTTGAAAGAAGCATAAAAGAAATATGGGCAGGATATTAATAGATGGCTCACTAAATCTAATATAGCTCTTTCAAACTTGGTATTACCAATGGTGCATGGAATGATGAACGTACCGGGATCTTTGCATTTTGGAGGAATTTTTCTTTGCAATACAGCTGAAACATTTTCCCCCACACTTACTTTCTCATTTCCCTTCAACTTTCTCGTGTTGGTGCATAACTCCTTGAGAAATTTTGTACAACGAGGTACTTGCTCAATAGCATCCAGAAGTGGTATATTTACCTCGATTTTGTGAGAAGTTTCCAGGATTTCTTGTTCTTGCTCCTCCTTCTTCAATTTTGCAAATCTGCTAGGAAAAAGTGGAGGAGTAACATAAGAAGGAATTTGAGTTTTAAGATCTACCTTAGAAGATGAGTGTTGTTCATGGTGGAAGTGATGTCATCTCCTTCATCAGTTTGTGACCTTTTTTGTGGAACTTGTAATGCTTTCCACTTCTCAAAGTGATTGCACTAGCATTCTCTCTGGATTGATCACTGCTGAGAATGTAATGTTTCGAAGCTCTTGCTCTCGAATTTGCTCATGTTAGTAGCCAATTGTCCAATTTGATTTTCCAGGTTTTGGATACTTGCCCTAGTTTCCTGCTGAAATTGCATTGTGTTAGTAGCAAGTACTTTAACAATGTCCTGGAGATCCATACCTGAGTTGTGTGGAGCTAGTTGTGGTTGCGGTGTGTGGTCCATTTGTACTGATGCTTGCACTCTTGATTTGATTGAAACCCTGGTGGCTGATTTGGTTTATGGCATTGGAGTGATTGTGTTGATGAGTTACTGTAACTTTGGCTGGTTGGTCCTAGAAATCCACCCATGATCATGTGGGTTCCGTATCTCCTCTTGCAAAGTTGGACACAGCGGTTGTGGAGCTCCGTGTAGAATATACTCACACTAATAAGATTGATGATATGTCTACAGACATTTTTTACAAGAGAGGTAAAGCTCAGAAAGTGTGGTTCAATGTCAGGGTTGGTACTTACCATCATTTACTCTCTTGGTAGTTTGGCTCAAATCTGGCCGTTGAATTGTTGGGAGTTTTGCTCGCCGAGTGCGCTAGTAATCAAAACATCTTGCAACCGTGGTGTTTTATTAACCAGTGCTCCATAGCACTAGCAGCATCAATGATACTCCTTTCCATTGATAGGAGACCCTCATAGAAATATTGAATTAGGAGTCCATCACTAATTTGGTGGTTTGGACAGCTAGCACATAACCTTTTAAATCTCTCCCAATATTCATGAAGTGATTCTCCATGGTGTTGTCGAATGCCACTAATATCTTTTCTAATATTTGTAACTTTCGAGGCTGGAAAGTATTTCTCCTAAAAGAGTTTACTCATCTCATTCCAAGTGGTAATGGTACCTGGTGGTAGGTAGTATAACCAATCTTTTGCCGAATCTGCTATTGAGAATGGGAAAGCTCTCAATTTAATTTGCTCTTCAGAAACGCCAGTTGGCTTCATACTTGAGCATACCACATGAAATTCTTTGAGGTGTTTGTTCGGATCCTCTCCTGCAAAACCATGAAATGTAGGCAAGAGATGAATCAGTCCAGATTTAAGTTCAAAATCTATCTCAAAATTGGTGCTTATGCATAGCGGTTGTTGATCAATAATTGGAGCCGCTAAATCCTTAAGAGTCTGATCGTTTTCCATCGCCATTGCTTCTGATTCAGATTTGATTGAACTACAAGAAGATGGGAGGGAAGTATGTCGTGCAAGATCAAATTCTGGAGGTGGAGTTGAAATTGACCGATTTAGCCTTAAATTCGAGGATTGGAGAAACTCCTTAATTCTCTTAAGTCGTTGATCCGCTTCTCCCTCAGACATAAAAGCCTAAACACAAACAATGAGGAAATAACAATCAAGAATCAGTACTAAAAACAGAATAACAAATTGATTAGAAAATCAATCCCCGGCAACGGCGCCAAAAACTTGATGCGTTCGAAACTAGCAAGTATACTAGTCGCACAAGCAATAAAGTGATGAGTAAGATATCGTTCCCACGAGGATTGATTCTAATTAAATTTGTTATTCGAAAGCAAAAACAGAGTAAATGGGGGGTTTTTTTGATTGATTAACTAAACTATCAAATCGAAAGCAAATGAAGAATAATACAATGACAAAAGTTTAAATCAATTGAGAGTACTACAATGACAGAAATTTGGCTAAGGGATCATTCTCTACCACAATATATGGATTTGCGAATAAATCATAGAATTGTCATCCAATTACACCATTGAAATTATCAACCGTAGATAACAACAAGCTCTGTTATCCCAATCTTTCCTACTTTGTTGTTAAACAAAACAGGCTCTTTATTTAATCTCTATCCATTAAACAACCTAGAACAAGCTCTCTAAATTTAATTCAATGGATGCATTATGATAAGAAAGATAGGTTGATCTAAGCAATGAACACACAAGCTCGGATTATTTAACTTAGGTTGTATTCTCCAATTGCAATCTCTGATCACAATTTTGCTACTAATGATTAGAAATTCAAGACAATAACTGATCAAGATTTCTAGTCTAGCAATAGACAATATCCAGATTATATTCAGTTGGCCACCCAAATACAATACAGCAAGCAATCATAAGCATTAAACATGGGAAAATACAAGCAACTTCAATTAGAGAATTGGATAACAATTCCTTGCACAATCAATTCACAAAAACCATATCAAGGGCTTTGAAATCACCCTCAACCAATTCAGATTCAGTTACACATGTTTAAGACGTGGTAAATACAATACAACATGGAGACATTCCAGAAAATGAAAGGGAAGGGAAAAACTTAGCAAATTTGATGTAATTCTCTTTGGATTGTAGTTCTTCCTCTTTCCAAGCTTCCGTTCTCCTTCAAGAACTCCAAGAGATGAAAGAATTCCAGAGCTGCAGCCTCCACCACGTTTTCCCTCCTTCAAGTTATGAAAATAAAACCCTAAAATGTGTTTAAATACTCTGCTACAGTGAATTACTACAGTGCCCCGTATTATACATGCTACAGTGCTTGTGGAATTATATTTCTATACATCTCACACTGTTTTGATTACAACTTTTGGTACACTGAATGGATTTATAAACCGTAAATTTCTCCAGGAAATAGACTTCGAGAGCTTTCCAACGGTATATAACATGTCGTCGGGTTCATTGTATATCAATACAATTAAATCCGAGAAGATCACTGACTAGCAGAGGTGAAAATGAAGGGTTTTACTCCATTTTTGGGCAAGTTGCTCCAAAACTCCTACAAACATCAAAACCACACAAAAACATAAAAAGACCAAGGAATATAGCACAGATAGCATGAGGATATGATGATAAACGTAAAGCATACATAGACACCTACACGCGGTAATATATCTCTCCTTTCTTCTGTCTCAATGGATGCTGATATCTTTCTATCGAACCTTCGTAAATATTTCCCTTCACTTCCTCAAAATGCTGTGTTTAAAATTTATAAAGTACGGATGACTAGACTTTGGGCATTGATGCTCCTAAATGTGTCTGCGGATATCCGGTGGCTTATTGAAGCCAAGGTGAGATTGTCAGGTGAGCCTGACATTAATCTCGCAAAATACATGCCTGGTCTAGGAAAGAGCTACTACGCCAAGAGGCGAAGAGCGAAGAGGTTACAAGTATGCTATAAATGTTGTAGATGGAATTGTAACCAGACTTGTCGGCTTATTAGGTGTTTGTGTCCAGGAATAGAGATAGCTAAAACTCTCGTTTATTAAGAATGGTATGAGTAATGAGTCACTGGATAATGTTTTATTAACTCTTGAGTCACATTCTTGTGGACTTGTCAGCGTGAATTGGTTAATCTATGGACACAATTTCGTGATGAATTGCAGTGTTATAGTCTAGGGAATCTGACTAAAAACGACCCTGTTCGCCAGTTTATAAGAAAACTGGATGGGAAGCAAAATCCCCGACTCATAGGAAAGGGTTTTCAGCCGTTACTGGACGTAAAAAACGCAGAGGAAGAGGTGAGCCTACAATCACAACTACTTGTATATTTGAAATGGTGTTGTGTTATCGGAAATTTATGTTTTCTGTTTGTTTGATGCGGAGTATGAGCAATGTTGTTTTTGTGTGTGTGTTGTGTTATTGATTTGTTTTGTTAATTCAAGTTTTCTTTTTGACAGAAAAACCATATGACTACCCCAGGTCAGTAAGCACACGTGGAGTGGGAGACGAGGGGGAGGTTTTGTCAACCTCCGCCGAAAGTATATCTTTACTTTTCATGCTTCACGTGGGAGACAAGTGTGGCGGTTTTTTTCAATCCCCACCGAAAGTTTATCTCCATTTTTCATGCACACGTGGGCGACAAGTGTGGAGGTTTTGTCAAACCCCACCGAAAGCATATCTATTTTTTCAAATCTCGGGGCGATAAATCTGCATCGAGCAACCCCCACCTAAATTATGTCCCCATGTGTCAAATTTGAGAGTTTTACGTGTGTATATATCCATGCTGCATATTTTGAAATGTTATTTTATAACCTGTCTTGCACTTGAATCGCATAATACCTAAAGTACATCATTGTCTTACACAAGTTTAGAGCACTTTTAGCAATGGAGAAAGCACCAATTCGGCGATTCCAAAATATATACGTATTTTGTGGATCGCAATTTGGTAAAGATGGAGAGTTTACAACAGCAGCTCTTGATCTTGGTAGGACATTAGCTGCGAGGGGTATTCATTTGATTTATGGAGGGGGTAGTCTTGGGTTAATGGGGTGTGTGTCGACAGATGCATCCTTAGGAGGAAGCAAAGTTCTCGGCATTATCCCTAAACCATTAGCTGTACGAGATATCGTAGGCAACACCATGGGGGAAGAGTTACAGGTTTCTAGTATGCATGAGCGTATTGCACATATGGTCATTAAAGCTGATGCATTTATAGCTTTGCCCGGTGGTTATGGTACATTAGAGGAGATATTTCAAATCACCTCTTGGGCACAGCTAAACATCCATCAGAAACCCATTGGTTTGTTAACTGTCAATAATTTTTTTGATGGTTTGTTGTCTTTTCTTGATCAAGCAGTAGAAAAAAACTTCATCTCACAGTCAGCGAGGCAAATCCTGTTTACAGCTTCAACTGCAGGGGAGTTAATTGACAAATTACAAGAATTCGTCTATTCGCCTGATTCAACAATGGCTCGGATAGATTGGTTTGGAGAAGGCAATAAGAGGCGTAAAATGGATTTAACGCTCCATCTGTAATCTCTATCTGCTGGTTTGCTTCATTTTCGTTTGCTTTCTCTTTAAGTGTGTTTATTTGAGATTTTTCATGTCGTTTCTTTTGAGCTTTTTCAGGTTATTTCTTTCGTCCAGGTAATATTTTCTAATCTCGGTTTTTAGAGTGGTGGCTTAAAAAGTTCAAGTTCTCTTGAAACGCAGTCTGGATCTCTTCAATCCATAATGGCTGAATAAGGAGGCTAACTTCTAAACTTTGTAGACCCATTCTAACTAACTTGTTTTTGTTTGCTGACTTGTTGAACTTTGTTATTTTATGAGTGAGTTTAGTTTTGCGTAATTTAGAGTTGTTATGTGTTTTATATTTATCGTGTCGATGTAAAAAAAATTGTGGAATAGGAAAAACCTGAGGGAATGTCGGCAGAATGATGGGGTTTCCTTAACCCTGAAAACGCATTCTTCCTTAATAAACTTTGTAGTTTGTTTTATTCATGTTGTTTGAATTGGCTTAGATGTCTTGTTTCTTGTTTTGTTCGCAAATCATAAGGTATATGATAAGTGTCTATTTATATATCATTTTCATATCAATTCGTCCATGTTTCTTTGCTATATTCCTTGGTATTTTTATGTGTTTGTGTGGTTTTTGATGTTTGTAGGAGTTTTGGAGGAACTTACACAAAATTGGAGTAAACTTGACACAGGAGTGTTGCAATCCAGGGGATTCATGATAGATCATCATGGGGTGCAAATTGTTACAATGGTCAGGAGTGCACATGAACCAGAATGAGGGATAATTTCGTAAAAGAACTGGCATTGCTGTGCAAAGAATTAAATGTCAAGATTTATGGCTGTAAGAGATCTTGAAGTCAGCTTTCTAACACATTTGTCAATGTGTCATTTGGACTTGTTTACAGGGATTTATGACTATCTCTTCACAGCTGGTTCATAGTTAATGGTGCATTAAAGTCTACTCTAGAATTTGAATTTTATTGCTTAGTTGGTTGGAATTTAAATTTCTAGCTTAGTTGGTTGTGCTGTTATTCCTAATAGGTTTACTTATGATCTTAGTCAATAATTGAGTGTCAATGTAGTAGTTGAGCTTTAATTGTTGAAATCATTTAATTATTGTCTTTTACCTATGCTTGGAGGGTTGTTCCAAGTTATTTAAGCTCTAAAGTTGTGTATTCAAGGGAGTGAAGTTTTGAATTCGAATTTGAGTGAAATTTCAAGTGTTTATACTGATTTCTCCTTAACTCTGTATCTCTTGGTGGATTCCATAGAGTGGTGAGTTAGTTTAAGCCCTGTATCCTTGGTTTACATCCTTGGGTGTGAATTATCTGTATCCCATTGGTGTTTACTTTGGTGGTGAGCTTGTTATCCTTTTAAGCCCTGTATCCTTGGTTTACATCCTTGGGTGGTGAATTATCTGTATCCCATTGGTGTTCACTTTGGTGGTGAGCTTGTTATCCCTTTGAGCCCTGTATCCTTTGTGTACATCCTTGGGTGGTGAATCTTCTGTATCCCATTGGTGTTTACCTTGGTGGTGAGCTTGTTAACCTAGTTTGAGTGTTTATTGGGTTTCATAATCCTTGTTCCAGTCATTGGCTGAGTTGTTTATCAACTTGAAGATCCTCTCTTGATTTGTTACAATCCAGCAGCCCGGTATCAGATTGGTATCAGAGCCATATCTCGAAGATCCGGTATCAAAAACCCTTCATTTTCACCTCTGCTAGTCTACCATCTTCTTGGATTTAATTGTATTGATATACAATGAACCCGATGACATATCATATACCGTTGAAAAGCTCTCGAAGTCTACTTTTTGGAGAAATTTACGGTTTATGACTCCATTCAGTGTACCGAAAGTTGTAATCAAAACAGTGTGAGAAGTGTAGAAATGTAATTCCACACATCACTGTAGCTGTCTCTTATACACATCTAGATGTGTATAAGAGACAGTTTAAACACATTTTAGGGTTTTAATTTCATAACTTGAAGAGGGGAGAACGTGGAGGAGGCTGCATCTTTGGATTTCTCTCATCTCTTGGATTTCTTGAAGGAGAAAGAAGGCTTGGAAAGAGGAAGAACTACAATCTTAAGAGATTTTCATCAAATTTGCTAAGTTTTCCCTTTCCCCTTGATTTTCTGGAATGTCTCCATATTGTATTGTATTTGTATTGTGTCTGAATATGTGTAACTAAATCTGAATTGGTTGGGGGTGATTTCAAAGCCCTTGATATGGTGTTTGTGAGTTGATTGTGCAAGAAATTATTATCCAATTCTCTAATTGAAGTTGCTTGTATTTTCCCATGTTTAATGCTTATGATTGCTTGCTGGATTGTATTTGGGTGGCCAACTGGATATAATCTGGATATTGTCTATTGCTAGACTAGAAATCTTGATCCGTAATTGTCTTGAATTTCTAATCATTAGTAGCAAAATTGTGATCAGAGATTGCAATTGGAGAATATAACCTAAGTTAAATAATCCGAGCTTGTGTGTTTATTGCTTAGATCACCCTGTCTTTCTTTTCATAATGCATCCATTGAATTAAATTTAGAGAGCTTGTTCTAGGTTGTTTAATGGATATAGATTAAATAAAGAGCCTGTTTTATTTAACAACAAAGTAAGGAAAGATTGGGATAACAGAGCTTGTTGTTATCTACGGTTGATAATTTCAATGGTGTAATTGAATGACAATTCTATGGTTAATTCACAAATCCATATCTTGTGGCAGAGATTGATCCCTTAACCAGGTTACTCTTATTGATTTTTCACTCCATTTTACTTTGTGTTGTATTATTGTGTATTTACAGTAATATTTCATTTAGTTAATCCATCAACAAAACCCCCCCTGTTTAGTTTATTGTTGCTGGAAAATAACAAATTCAATTAGAATCAATCCTCGTGGGAACGATATCTTACTCATCACTTTATTACTTGTGCGACTAGTATA
>SNVD02000761.1:0-135422 GCA_013180625.2 Boswellia sacra | reverse complement strand
CCCGTATTATACATGCTACCGTGATTTGTGGAATTACATTTCTACACTTCTCACACTGTTTTGATTACAACTTTTGGTACACTGAATGGATTTATAAACCGTAAATTTCTCCAGAAAATAGACTTCGAGAGCTTTCCAACTGTATATAATATGTCATCGGGTTCATTGTATATCAATACAATTAAATCCGAGAAGATCACTGACTAGCAGAGGTAAAAATGAAGGGTTTTACTCCATTTTTTTGTGCAAGTTGCTCCAAAACTCCTACAAACATCAAAACCACACAAAAACATAAAAATACCAAGGAATATAGCAAAGAAACATGGACGAATTGATAAGAAAATGATATATACATAGACACTTATCAAATTCCCCCACACTTAGACTTTGCTAGTCCTCGAGCAACTACGACAATATGAAATAAAACTAAACCGAAACAGAATCAACAAAAAATTAAAACCCACAAATGCTTCATCTTGCAAATAGGCCTCAAAGATTGTACTTAATTATAACCCAAGGAAAACTTCAAAATACTGCACTTGATCAAGAATTTTATCTTAAAGATTAGTTTCGCTTCATTTCAATTCCTCAAGTGTGTGTGTGTAGAGCCATTCTCACCTACTCACTTGTAACCCGGATGAGTTTATGCATAAAAATGAATCATATTTAATATTGAAGATGTGTGTATAAATGAACTCCATAGGCCTGCTTTTCAAGTCACTCTCCACTAATATAGATATGCACAACACCAAGGATCAAGTAGGACTTTATTAAGCTTGTAACGTTTGGCTTGGGTGAAGGTATGATAAAGGATAATAATTTGGCTCAAATCACCCACAAACACATAAATCATCAAGACTATGTAGAACTCAAGCCTATAACAAAACTTCATTTCAATTCACCAGGTTACTCCCCCAAACTTATTTAGAACACTCAATCTTTTTTTTTTTAATCCTTTTTTTTTTTTTTTTTTTTGCAGAACACAAAAAAAACTACACCCCCACACTTTGTTGTTTTTCATTTCTTTTTAAGAACACTTCAGGGTCTAGATTCTCTTATTCTTCTTCTTTTGTTTTTTTTCTTTTTTTTTTTTTTTTTTTTTGCAGAAAACAAAAGAAAACTACACTCCCATACTTTGTTGTTTCATTCTTTTTAAGAACACTTAAGGGTATAGATCTCTTATTCTTCTTCTTTTGTTCTCTTTTTTTTTCTTTTTTTATTTTTTTTATTTTTTTTACTACACTTCTCCTCCCCCACACTTAAACAACACATTGTCCTCAATGTGTAAGTACGTGGACGATAATTACAGATTGGCTTTTTTTTCTTTTTTCTTTTTTTTTCTTTTTTACAAACACAATAGAACTCACTTGCATTGCTCATGACACATCCCAACCTCCTCTAACGTCCCAACACCAGAACATAGCTCAAAATTTAATTGTGAATGATCTACATGCTCATAGGTAAGGGATAAACTGTTTGGAACAAATTCATTTGAGGTTAGGAAATCTTTTAGTGAGATAACAAAGAAAAAGGCTTACAAAGGCTCAAAGGGGTAACTAGGGATCAATTTCAGTCAAGGTTGGCTATTAATGCTCAAACGGTCCAAAGATGGCCTAAATCATTTCCCCAATGTTGCACAGTCTAGGATTTCGCCTCGAGTGACCATCAAACAAGTTCTAGAATTCATTGAATCTGAAGAAACATTTAAATTACATAAACTTTCTCTAAGTGAACAAATAACTCAGTGATAATAGCTCAGTGCTCAATGTTGCGCAAGGAATCAAAAGTAAAGCGAAAACCAGTAAACATTTCAAGCACACAGATCCATGCATATTTATCATTTTCCAAGAGTTATTCTTAATTCAATCATCATCTTATCATCGACCCACAAAATGCAAGAAAAGAGGTATGTGGCGTTGTTACACCTGAGTCAAGATTGTATATTTCAACAATCCTTAGGACCAGTAGCCCGCAAACTTAAGGTTTCCATCCTATATGCCTTTATTATGAAAGAACAAAACAAGAAACAAGACACTTCAAACAATATGAAATAAACAAACTACAGATTTATTGAGAGAGAATGCGTTTCAAGAGTTAAGAAAACCCTATATTCTGCCATTCTCAGGTTTTTCCACAATTTTTTTTAAATCAAAACTGATAAAGACAAAAACACATAACAACTCTAAATTGCGTAAAACTAAACTTGCTCATAAAATAACAAAGTCCAACAAGTCAGCAAACACAAACAAGTCAGTTAGAATGGGTCTAAAAAGTTTAGAAGTTAGCCTCCTTATTCAGCCATTATGGATTAAAGAAATCCAGAAAGCGTTTCAAGAGAACTTGAACTTTTTAAGCCACCACTCTAAAAGCCAAGATTAGAAAATATTACCTGGGGTGAAAGAAACAACCTTAAAAAAAAACTCAACTCAAATAAGCACAATAAAGAGAAAGCAAACGAAAATGAAGCAAACCAGCAGATAGAGATTACAGATGGAGCGTTAAATCCAGTTTACGCCTCTTATTGCCTTCTCCAAACCAATCTATCCGAGCCATTGTTGAATCAGGCAAATAGACGAATTCTTGTAATTTGTCAATTAACTCCCCTGCAGTTGAAGCTGTAACCAGGATTTGCCTCGCCACTGTGAGATGAAGTTTTTTTCTACTGCTTGATCAAGAAAAGACAACAAACCATCAAAAAAATTATTGACATTTAACAAACCAATGGGTTTCCGATGGATGTTTAGCTGTGCCCAAGAGTGATTTGAAATATCTCCTCTAATGTACCATAACCACCGGGCAAAGCTATAAATGCATCAGATTTAATGACCATATGTGCAATACGCTTATGCATGCTAGAGACCTACAACTCTTCCCCCATGGTGTTGCCTATGATATCTCGCACAGCTAATGGTTTAGGAATAATGCCAAGAACTTTACTTCCTCCCAAGGATGCAGCTGTTGACACACACCCCATTAACCTAAGACTACCCCCTCCATAAATCAAATGAATACCCCTCGCAGCTAATGTCCTACCAAGATCAAGAGCTGCTATTGTAAACTCTCCATCTTTACCAAATTGCGATCCATAAAATACGCATATATTTTGGAATTGCCGAATTGGTGCTTTCTCCATTGCTGAAAGTGCTCTAAACTTGTGTAAGACAATGATGTACGTTAGGTATTATGCGATTCAAGTGCAATACAGGTTATGAAATGACATTTCAAAATATTCAGCATGGATATATAACTCTTAAATTTGACACATGGGGACATAATTTCGGTGGGAGTTGCTCGATGCAGATTTATCACCCTAAGATTTGAAAAAAAATGAGATATGCTTTCGGCGGGGTTTGACAAAACCTACACACTTGTCTCCCACGTAAAGCATGAAAAATGGACATACACTTTCGGCGGAGTTTGACAAAACCGCCATGCTTGTCTCCCACATGAAGCATTAAAAATGGAGATACACTTTCGGCGGAGGTTGACAAAACCTCCACACTTATCTCCCACGTGAAGCATTAAAAATAGAGATACCCTTTCGGCGGAGGTTGACAAAAACCTCCACACTTATCTCCCACGTGTACTTATGCCATAGGGTAGTCATATGGTTTGTCAAAAAGAAAACTTGAAATTAAAACAAACAAAATAAACAAACAACAACAACACAAAAACAACATTGATAATCAGATCAAACGAAACAAGAAAAAAAATTCTACAACAACAACACACATTCAAATATACAAGTAGTTGTGATTGTGGCTCACATCTTCCTCTGGTTTTAAGTCCAGTAAAGGCTGAAACGCCTTCTATGAGTCGGGGATTTGCTTCCCATCCAGTTTTCTTATAAACTGGCAAACAGGGTCGTTTTTAGTCAGATTCCCTAGATTATAACACTGCAATTCATCACGAAATTGTGTCCATAGATTAAGCAATTCACGCTGAACAAGTCCACAAGAATATGACTCAAGAGTTAATAAAACATTATCCAGCGACTCATTACTCAGACCATTCTTAATAAACGAGAGTTTATCTTCTTTATTCCTAGACACAAAACCTAATGAACGACAAGTCTGGTTACAATTCCATCTAGCACATTTATAGCATACTTGTAACCTCTTCGCTCTTCGCCTTTTAGCGTAGTAGCTCTTTCCTAGACCAGGCATGTGTTTTGCGAGATTAATGTCAGGCTCACCTGACACACCTTGGCTTCAATAAGCCATCGGATATCCGCAGGCACATTTAGGA
Source organism: Boswellia sacra (assembly GCA_013180625.2). NCBI lineage: Eukaryota > Viridiplantae > Streptophyta > Magnoliopsida > Sapindales > Burseraceae > Boswellia > Boswellia sacra. Next base: position 131,174 of record SNVD02000761.1, on the reverse strand, counting down.
GCATCAATGCCCAAAGTCTAGTCATCCGTACTTTATAAATTTTAAACACAGCATTTTGAGGAAGTGAAGGGAAATATTTACGAAGGTTCGATAGAAAGATATCAGCATCCATTGAAGAGAAGAAAAGGAGAGATATTACCGATAAGGCGATTGAGTTTGTTCTTCTCCCAGATATGCACGTTTCAAACCTTCGGACAAAGGCTTCAACTCCCGTTTGAATGTTTCCTCAAGCTGTTGCACAATTGAACTCAAAGCACGGAATAATCAAATTAAACACAAGAAAAGAAACGAAAAGAAAAGAAAATAGAGACACATAAAAGAAATAAAAACACAAGAGCAAACGAAAGTAAAAAACAAACAACAAAGCAAATGAGACAGATGGCAAAGAGAGATAAAACCTGATCAATTAGAATAGCCCATGAGAGGAATCTCCTTGAAACACAAAAAGTGATCGTTACTACCTTCTTTTCTTTGCCTCTTTTTTATTTATGTTTCAAAAACATTGGGTTGCCTCCCAATAAGCGCTTGGTTTAACGTCCTCAGCCTGACGTTACTTGCCATCACCCATCAAGATAAGTTGGCTCGTAGAGAGGTACCTCCTCGATGTCTTGCATCACTGAATTCTCATAGTATGGCTTCAACTTGTGCCCATTCACCTTGAATACTTTGTCCGTTTTTAAGCTCTTGATTTCTACTGCACCATGAGGAAAAACATTAGTAATAACAAAAGGTCCAACCCATCGAGATCGTAATTTACCTAGAAATAACTTGAGGCGAGAATGAAATAAAAGAACTTTCTGTCCCACTTCAAAATTCTTCCTGGAGATCATTTTATCATGAAATTCCTTAGTTCTCCCCTTGTAAATTCTGGAATTCTCATAGGCATCATTTCTAAGTTCTTCCAATTCTTGCAGTTGAAGCTTCCTTTGTTCTCAGCAGCATCCATCTCCATGTTACAAAGCTTTACTGCCCACCATGCTTTGTGTTCGAGCTCTACTGGAAGGTGACATGGCTTACCATAGACTAACCTATACGGAGACATACCAATAGGTGTCTTGTAAGCAGTTCGAGATGCCTAAAGTGCATCATTAAGTCATAGGCTCCAATCTTTTCTGTTCGGATTCACCGTCTTCTCGAGAATGGACTTGACCTCCCGATTTGAAACTTCAACTTGACCACTAGTTTGTGGATGATATGCAGTAGACACCTTGTGAGTGATGTTGTATTTCTTGAGCAAGGCTTCAAATGATTTGTTGCAGAAGTGTGTCCCTCTGTCACTAATCATGGCTCTTGGTGTTCCAAATCTCACAAAAATGTTAGATTTCACAAAATCTACAACAACTTTAGAATCATTAGTTCTCGTAGCTTTGCTTCCACCCATTTAGAAACATAATCCACAGCAAGTATAATGTAAACATTACCAAAAGATGAAGGAAAAGGACCCATGAAATCAATATCCCACACATCAAAAATCTCGACAATAAGTATAGGGGTTTGTGGCATTTGATTTTTGGCACTTAAATTACCTGTCCTTTGACAACGGTCACAAGCTTTGCAAAATAGATATGCATCTTTGAACAATGATGGCCAGTAGAATCCACAATCAAGAACTTTCAGGGCTGTTCTTTTTGGTCCGAAGTGACCGCCACATGCATAAGAATGACAGAAGGTCAAAATTGAATTAAATTCAGATTCAGAAACACACCTTCTTATCACTTGATCAGAACAATGCTTCCATAAGTATGGATCATCCCATATGTAATATTTGGTAATGTTTTTGATCTTGTCTCTTTGAGCTCGAGTCAAGTCATGTGGTAGCTTCTTGGTAACTAAGTAATTAACAATATCTGCATACCAAGGGGCTGCTACATGTAGAGACAACAATTGTTCATCCGGAAAACTTTCTTATAATGGCAGTACATCCTCGTCATGGACAATGCGACTGAGATGGTCTGCAACTAAGTTTTCACTTCCCTTCTTATCTTTGATCTCCAAGTCAAATTCCTGTAAAAAGAGTATCCACCTGATAAGCCTTGGTTTTGCATCTTTCTTTGTGAGCAAGTACCTCAAAGCATACACCTTTGGAAAGTGGCAGGGGCATTGCAAAGACCAAACGTCATGCGTCGATACGCAAATGTACCAAATGGGCATGTAAATGTAGTTTTCTCTTGATCTTCAGGGGCAATGACAATCTGATTATATCCTGAATAGCCATCAAGAAAACAATAATGAGAATGACCTGCTAATCTCTCCAGCATTTGATCAATGAATGGCAAAGGAAAGTGATCCTTGCGAGTTGCAGAATTGAGCTTTCGATAATCAATACAAACTCGCCACCCGGTTTGGATACGAGTGAGAACTAGCTCATTATTGTCATTTTTAACCACCGTAACACCAGATTTCTTTGGAACGACTTGGACTGGACTCACCCACTTGCTATCCGAAATTGGATAAATCACACCCACATCTAACAATTTCAAGATTTCTTTCTTGACAACTTCCATCATTGGAGGATTCAACCTCCGCTGTGCTTCTCGAGTGGGCTTGGATCCTTCTTCTAATAAGATACGGTGCATGCATATGGCTGGGCTAATACCTTTGATGTCAGCAATTGTCCACCCAATGGCTGTTTTGTGATCTCGAAGCACTCGGATGAGTTTCTCTTCTTGTAATGGTGTAAGGCCCTTGGCTATTATGACTGGCAAAGTATCCTTCTCACCCAAGAATACATACTTCAAATGTTCTGGAAGAGGCTTAAGCTCCAAGGTAGGGGCTTTCATCACAGAAGGAAGAATTTTCTCATTAGATAAAGGCAATTCAATGTACGAAACATCATACCTGTTTGTGGTGATAGTTATAGTCTCATCCAAGCTTGCCACAACTTCCTCCACTTCTTTAGACACATGTATCAACTTTCCTGGTTCTTTGAAACTTTCTGTCCTTATGTGTTCACTAATGGCTACTTCCAATTCATCTTTGCGAGTTAACTCAAAAAATTGTTGTGCCAAAGAATCAATGACATCAACTGCAAAGACAGAATGTAAGTCAGTAGGGTATCTCATTGCCTCAAAAATATTGAAGCGAATCACCTCGCCATCAAATTCCATGGTGAGAGTGCCATCATGAACATCAATCTTGGTTCGGCAGTTTTCAAGAATGGCCTCCCTAAAAGAATTGGTGTTGGATTGGGAGACGTCTCATCCTCCATTTCCAGAACATAAAAGTCTGCTGGAAAAACCAATTGATTCACCTGCACAAGCACATCTTCCACAACTCCCTTGGGATATGCATTAGAACGATCAGCAAGTTGAATTACAATACCAGTTTCCGCAAGGGGTCCAAGATTCAAGGAAGCATAAATAGAATAGGGCATGACATTAATTGATGCTCCTAAATCTAGCATAGCTCTTTCAAAATTGGTATTGCCAATGGTGCATGGAATGGTGAACGTACCTGGATCTTTGCATTTCGGAGGAATTTTTCTTTGCAATACAGCTGAAACATTGTCCCCCACACTTACCTTCTCATTTCTTTTCAACTTCCTCTTATTGGTGCATAACTCTTTGAGAAATTTTGCATAACGAGGCACTTGCTTGATAGCATCCAGAAGTGGTATGTTTTCCTCGATCTTGCGAAAAGTTTCCAGGATTTCTTGTTCTCGTTCCTCCTTCCTTGATTTTGCAAATCTGCTGGGAAAAGGTGAAGGGGTAACATATGAATGAATGGAAGTTTTAGGATTTACCTTAGAAGTGGATGTTTTGTTCATGGTAGAAGTGGTATCATCCCCTTCATCAATTTGTGATTTCTTTGGTGGAATCTCTAATTGCTTTCCCACTTCTCAAAGTTACAGCACTAGCATTCTCTCTTGGATTGATCACCGGCTGAGAAGGTAATTTTCCTGAGCTTTGACTCTCAAATTTGCTCATGTTAGTGGCCAATTGTCCTATTTAACTTTCCAGGTTTTCGATACTTGCCCTAGTTTCCTGCTGAAATTGCATTGTGTTAGTGGCAAGTGCTTTAACAATATCCTCGAGAGACATACCTAAATTTTGTGGAGCTGTTGCGGTGCTGGTTGTGGTGTTGGTGGTGGTTGTGCTTGAAATGGTTGCTGCACCCTTGGTTGATTGAAACCTGGTGGTCGATTTGGTATGGCATTTGGGACAATTGGTTGACGATTCGCATATCTTAAATTAGGGTGATCTCTCCATCCAGCATTGTAAGTATTGGAGAAAGGGTCATACCTTTGCCTTGGTTGTCCTGGAAATCCACCCATGGCATTGGCTTGTTCTGTATCTCCTTCTTGCAAAGTTGGACACATGTCGGTTGGATGGTCCATGGCAGAACATACTCCACATGCATAAGATTGCTGCATATGTCCTACAGCCATTTTTTTTACAAGAGAGGTAAGTTCACAAAGTTGTTGTTCAATGTTTGAAGTACTTACCTCATTTACTCTTTTTGGTAGTTGTGGCTCAAATTGACTGCTGAATTGTTGGGAGTTCGCTGCCATGTCACTAATCAAACGTCTTGCCACGTTCGGTGTTTTATTAACTAGTGCTCCACCACTAGCAGCATCAATGATACTCCTTTCCATGGGTAGGAGACCCTCATAGAAATATTGAATTAGGAGTCCATCACTAATTTGGTGGTTTGGACAGCTAGCACATAACCTTTTAAATCTCTCCCAATATTCATGAAGTGATTCTCCATTGTGTTGTCGAATGCCACTAATATCTTTTCTAATATTTGTAACTTTCGAGGCTGGAAAGTATTTCTCCAAAAAGAGTTTACTCATCTCATTCCAAGTGGTAATGGTACCTGGTGGTAGGTAGTATAGCCAATCTTTTGCCGAATCTGCTAATGAGAATGGGAAAGCTCTCAATTTAATTTGCTCTTCAGAAACGCCGGTTGGCTTCATACTTGAGCATACCACGTGAAATTCTTTGAGGTGTTTGTTCGGATCCTCTCCTGTAAAACCATGAAATGTAGGCAAGAGACGAATCAGTCCAGATTTAAGTTCAAAATCTATCTCAAAATTGGTGCTTATGCATAGCGGTTGTTGATCAATAATTGGAGCCGCTAACTCCTTAAGAGTCTGATCGTTTTCCATCGTCATTGCTTCCGATTCAGATTTGATTGAACTACAAGAAGATGGGAGGGAAGTATGTCGTGCAAGGTCAAATTCTTGAGGTGGAGTTGAAATTGACCGATTTAGCCTTAAATTCGAGGATTGGAGAAACTCCTTAATTCTCTTAAGTCGTTGATCCGCTTCTCCCTCGGACATAAAAGCCTAAACACAAACAATCAGGAAATAACAATCAAGAATCAGTAGTAAAAACAGAATAACAAATTGATTAGAAAATCAATCCCCGGCAACGGCGCCAAAAACTTGATGCGTTCGAAACTAGCAAGTATACTAGTCGCACAAGTAATAAAGTGATAAGTAGATATCGTTCCCACGAGGATTGATTCTAATTGAATTGTTGTTCAAAAGAAACAACAGAATAAATGGGGGGGTTTTGTTGATGGATTAACTAAATGAAATATTAATGTAAATGCACAATAACATAACACAAAGTAAAATGGAGTGAAAAATCAATGAGAGACACTTGGTTAAGAGTTCATTCTCTGCCACAAGATATGATTTTGTGAATTAACATAGAATTGTAATCCAATTACAGCATTGAAGTTATCAACCGTAGATAACAACAAGCTCTGTTATCCCAATCTTTCCTTACTTTGTTGTTAAATAAAACAAGCTCTTTATTTAATCTCTATCCATTAAACAACCTAGAACAAGCTCTCTAAGTTTAATTCAATAGAAGCATTACGATGAGAAAGATAGGTTGATCTAAGCAATAATCACACAAGTTCGGATTATTTAACCTAGGTTGTATTTTCCAATTGCAATCTCTGATCACAATTTTGCTACTAATGATTGGAAATTCATGACAATTACGGATCAAGATTTCTAATCTAGCAATAGACAACAACAGATTATATTCAGTTGGCCATTCCAAATACAATCAGTAAGCAATCATAAGCATTAGATATGGGAAAATACAAGCAACTTCAATTAGAGACTTGGATAACAATTTCTTACACAATCAACTCACAAAATCCATATCAAGGGCTTTGAAATCACCCTCAACCAATTCAGATTTAGTTACACATATTCAATCAGAATAACAAATACAATACAGAGAAATTCCAGAATTGAAAAGGAAAGAAAGAACTTAGCAAATTCTTTGAAAATCTTCTTTGTAGATGAATCTTCTTGGAATTGTAGTTCCTCCTCTTTCAAAATCTTCTTTCTCCTTCAAGAACTCCAAGGGATGAGAGAAATCCAGAAATGCAGCCTCCTCCCACGTTTTCCCTCTTCCAGTTATGAAAATAAAACCCTAAAATGTGTTTAAATACTCTGCTACAGTAATCTGCTACAGTGTCTCGTATTATGCATGCTACAATGATTTGTGGAATTACATTTCTATACTTCTCACACTGTTTTGATTACAACTTTTGGTACACTGAATGGATTTATAAACCGTAAATTTCTCCAGAAAATAGACTTCGAGAGCTTTCCAAAGGTATATAATATGTCATCGGGTTCATTGTATATCAATACAATTAAATCCGAGAAGATGGTGACTAGCAGAGGTGAAAATGAAGGGTTTTACTCCATTTTTGTGCAAGTTGCTCCAAAACTCCTACAAACATCAAAACCACACAAAAACATAAAAATACCAAGGAATATAGCAAAGAAACATGGACGAATTGATATGAAAATGATATATAAATAGACACTTATCACTACAACAAATCAAGGTTCCTAACTAGATTCATGTCGGTAAGGAAGAACTATACGACATCTAGAAAGGATCCAAGCATTTGATGTGCCAAGGATTGTCTACAATGGATCAAGACCTCCACTTTACGAGTGGTGTCAAGATTGATTAAGAAAATAAATATAAATCATATAAAATAAACAACATAATATTATGATTATTAAGCACATATCAAGGGTTAGAAAATCCTTACTCTCATATCAAGGGTTTCACCCTTTCACCTTAGCAAGAGAGAAATTAGCAAAGACATTATAAGAGAAAGAAAACTAATTACAAGAAAAAGGAAATTCATTAATAACACACAAGAGAGAATAACAAGAGATACACAATACAAGATCCCAGCTAAGGCCAAGATGCCTTAATGGATCACAAGGCACCTCTATTTATAGATACATTCAGGGGCAAACTTGTCAAATTACAAAGGAATAATTGTCAAATATTAGATGCACCAACTTTGACAATTAGGGTAATTAGGTGAACCGACTTTGACTACCGATTTTGACATTGAATTTTTGAGAATTTTAATCACATATCTTCATCAAAGTCGTAGATATTTCTCTCAGCTTTCTAGAACATCTTGATTAATATGATTTCGATACGTATTCTGAGAGATATGGTCAAAAAACTAAGGCATGGTCAGGCTAGGCTGAAACTGCATATGGGTTCACTTCAAGCCCATTTTTGGTCCCCTAAGAGCCTGAATTTGATGATGCTTCTGAAATACAATAGATAATTTAACCAGCTTTCCAAAACATTAAGATTTGCACCATTTTGATCTATAAATAGAGAGTTATGCCCATTTTACCGAACCTATAACAAAACCAAAATTAAGAGGAAGTTAATTCCAAAGATGCAAAGACTACAAATATGTTAAGTTGCGGAATTTAATGACACTATTAATGCAATATGATGAACTAAGCTCTTATTAAACATGCATATTTAAGTGTTCATCACATCCTCCAACCAGCTTATTGCTAGTCCCTAGCAATTAAAGCGTTATTATTTAGAAATGATTTGTAAAATTTTACATCCAAGGTGGTCATTATTGCACTCTCCTTGATTTTATCCAAATAAACAAACTCTCAACCGATTTTTTTTTATAATGACTCGTGTTTCCTTCAGTCAAGATATCAATAAACCTTCTTTTTGTGCTCAGTCAACACATGACTATGGGGCTTATTAGAAAGAAGCCATATCGGTTCTAATATTTGTTAAGGCTAACAACCTTAGGTAAGGGGCATTTATTCATTTTATATATATATAGTTTTTCTTCTTTTTTTTCTTTTTTTTTTTTAAGGAATGCATCTTTAACTCATGTAGCAAGCCTTAGGCTAATGAGTCCTAGACCAGTTGGCCTTAGGGCATTAGGTGTTAAGACACCCCTACGAGCTTAACGACTCGGGTTGCCGATGCTTTATTTTTGCTTAGAAACTTGTGAATAGTGTAATGTTCAATCCCATTAAGCTTTCTCCTTAATCCATGTAGCGAGCTTTGGGCCAATAGCTCTCAAACCAGTTGGTCTTAGGGTATTAGGTGTTGAGGCACCCCTCGGGCTTAATTGCTCGAATTAAGGAGGTTACGAGACCAAACTTATCCACAATTGCTTTCTCTCTTTTTCTCCTCTTTTTTTTTGTTTTTTTGTTTTTTTTTTAACTTTCCCCTTCCTTTGTATTGTTATCCTAAACAAAACAAAAGAACTCAAATATTACAACATTTCATTTTGCCACCCACAACCATGCATCAAGTTATGTGTGTGTGTGTGTGTGAAGAAAGGTTCATGAATACTTGCTTAATGAGTACATAAGCACACAATTTATTAAATGATAGGGTTGTGAGAGTTCATAGATTTGAATAATTCAAAGTGAAATGAATAAGCCCTCCTTGTTATAAAATTCAAAAATCAAGACTAAATAATATCAAGTTAGCTAAAATGAGTTCACAAAATCAAAATAAAATGACAAATTGGTTAGAATGGGTTTCAAGAGTTCAAACTGGTCCTCCTTACTCTGCCATTCCTAACCCAGAATGCGTCTCAAGAGGATTTGAACTCCTTACGCCGCACTCTGAATCTAATTACTAACTCGCTTTTTTTTTTTTACAAGAAAAAGAAAATTTAAAACATACTTATGCCTACTATCCTTCCCCCCCAACCAAATGAAACATTGTCCTCAATGTTTAAATGTAGAGAGATAAAGTATATGAGACATTACCTGAAGCTTCTGTTATTCAAGAGAGATGATCTGAAAGACTTATAAAATGCTAAAAATAAAAGACAAGAAAAGAAAAAAATTACAAACGGAGATTCAGATCCAATTTGCACTTTTTGTTTTGCCCTCCTGACCAATTAATTTGAGTACTAGCTAGGTCAGGTTCATACTCAACTGCTTGTAATTTATCGAGTAACTCACCAGAAGAAGTGGTAGAAACAAGGATATGTCTCGCCGAATGAGGGATAAAATTTTGTTCCACAGCTGCATCAACAAAACTTATTAAATGATCAAAGAAATTGTTAACATTCAACAAACCTATAGGTTTTTTATGGAGATTTAGTTAGGCCCAAGAGACAATTTGAAAATTTTCTTCGAGAGTACCAAAGCCACCTGGTAAAGCAATAAAAGCATCTGAATTGATGAGCATATGTGTCATGCGTTCATGCATAGAGGAGACTTGTAACTTATGCCCAACCGTTTTTCCAACAATGCTTTCTATAGCCAAAGTTTTAGGAATAACTCCTAAAACTTGACTACCTCCTACACGTGCTGCTCTTGACACACAACCCATTAACCCGATGCTACCTCCCCCATAAACTATATGAATCTTTTTTTCAGCCAGTAGTCTACCAAGTTAATTTGCTACCTTGACAAACTTTTCACTTTTACCCAGTCGAGATCCACAGAATACACATATCTTTTGGATTAGACGTTTTAAAGTTCCTTCCATGTTTATGCAACTCTCTAACTATGTGTGAAGAAGAGAACAAGAGATGTGGTATTTATGGAGCGCAAAAAGTTATGCTAATGATTACATCTATATAGGTAGCTTGGTTGTTTGTTGAAAAAGTTGACAGTAATGCATAAAAACTCAAAAAAAAGATGATGAAATGAGACACCATAAGTCAAACAAAAGATACAAATTCAAAAATGACAGCTATGAGGCATTAAAATTCAAAAATGATGGCAATCATGCATATGTACAGGTAGTTGTGACTGTGGCTCACATCTTCCTCTGGTTTTACGTCAAGAAATGGCTTAAACACCTTCTATAAGTTGGGGATATGCTTCCCATCCAGTTTTCTTATAAACTGGCAAACATGGTCATTTTGAGTCAGATTCCCAAGACTATAGCGTTCCTGCTCATCTCGGAATTGTGTCCACAATTGAAAATTTTCACGTTGCACAAGTCCATAAGAATGCGTCTCAAGAGTCACTCGGATATCATCCAAAGACTCCCTACTCAGTCCATTATTGATGAACTGTAGTTTATCCTCTCGATTATTAGGCAAATATCCCAAGGAGCGGCAACGTTGGTTACAAGTCCATCTTGCACATTTGGGACAAACTTGTAACGTTTTCGCTCTTTGCTTTTTGGCGTAAGAGCTTTTTTCCATACCTGGCATGTGAGAAACAAGATTATCTGAAAATTCATAAGAAAATCGAACATTGGCTTCAATTAACCATCTTACTTCGACAGGCATACCCTTACGCATCAACATCCTTACTCTTTCTGCGCGAGCTTTGTAAATTTTAAGCAAATCATTTGGAGGAAGAGAGGAAAAATGTTTGTGCAGATTTGAGAGAATGGTGTCCATGTGAAAATGCGAGAAAAGAAAGGAAAATGAATGCAAGGTGAGCAACAGTTTTTAGGGAACTTAAAAACCGACTTTAAAAGTCACGGAGTACCGTATCCGCCACTTGACCGGGAAAGATCAATCCTTAAAAAAGATCGACTAAAACAATGGACTCTTCATTTTGGTCAAAATTTTCAAAGAATGGTTTTAACCGTTGTCCATTAACTTTAAACACATTACCATTCTTTGGGTTCTCAATTTCAACTGCTCCATGAGGGAAAAAATTTTTAACAATGAAAGGCCCAGTCCAACGAGACCGAAGTTTACCAGGAAACAAATGCAATCTTGAATCATACAAAAAAACTTTTTGTGAAGGTTCAAAAGATTTCTAACAATGGATTTGTCATGAAAAACCTTCATTTTTTCTTTGCAGATTTTAGAATTTTCATAAGCCTCATTCCTGATTTCTTCAAGTTCACTCAGTTGGAGTTTACATAACTTGCAAGCATTATCCAAATTTGTGTTAAATGTTTTAATGGCCTAATAAGCTTTATGCTCAATTTTCACAGGCAAGTGACAAGGTTTTTCATAAACTAGTCTATAAGGAGACATTTCTAATGATGTTTTAAAAGCAGTTCGGTAAGCCCAAAGTGCATCATTAAGTCTTAAAGACCAATCTTTACGATTTGGGTTAACCTTTTTTTCTAAGATCTGTTTTATCTCCCTATTAGCTAATTCAACTTGTCCACTTGTTTGTGGGTGATAAGGTGTAGAAATTTTATGGGTTATTCCATATTTCTTCATTAAAGTTTCAAATGTTTTGTTACAAAAATGTGTACCCCCATCACTAATAATGGCTCGAGGAATTCCAAATCTACTCAAGATATTCTCTTTTAAGAATTTGACAACCGTTTTGTGATCATTGTTTCGACATGAAATTACTTCGACCCATTTTGAAACATAGTCTACTACAACAAGGATGTACACAAAACCAAATGACGATGGAAAGGGTCCCATAAAATCAATACCCCAACAATCAAAGATTTCAACAACAAGAATGGGATTCAAAGGCATCATGTTTCTTTTTGAAATGGATCCCAATTTTTGACAATTTTCACATGTTTTGCAAAATGCATGTGAATCTTTAAATAAGGTGGGCCAATAAAATCCACATTGCAAGATTTTAGCAGTTGTTTTTCTAGATGAAAAATGTCCTCCACATGCTTCAGAATGACAAAAGTTAATGACACTACTTACCTCATTGTCGGGTACGCATCTTCTTATTATTTGGTCTGGACAATATTTGAACAGATATGGGTCATCCCAATAAAAATTTTTCACCTCGGTTAAAAATTTTCTTTTGTTTTGAGCATTCCAATGAGTGGCATTTTTCCTGTTGTAAGAAAATTTACAATGTTAGCAAACCAAGGTACAGTAGCAACGGAAAATAAAAATTCATCAGGAAAAGAATCATTGATAGGTGAAGTTTCAATTAATGTCTCTGTCGTTAGTCTTGAAAGATGATCTGCAACGACATTTTTGGCTCCTTTCTTATCCTTTATTGTGATGTTGAATTCTTGGAGCAATAAGATCCACCGTATCAATCTAGGTTTTGCATCCTGTTTAGACATTAACTATCTCACAGCTGCATGGTCAGTGTAAACAATTGTTGGAGAGCCAATTAAATAAGAACGAAATTTGTTCAATGCAAATACTACTGCAAGTAGTTCTTTTTCAGTTGTTGTGTAATTCATTTGTGCATCATTTAAAGTCCTACTTACATAGTATATCACATAAGGCTTACCTTCTTTTCTTTGTCCTAAGACAGCACCAACTGCATAGTCGCTTGCATCACACATCAATTCAAAAGGCAAGGACCAATTAGGAGATTGCATAATTGGAGCAGTTGTTAAAAGTTCAATTAATGTATCAAAGGCATTTTGACATTCTTGAGTCCATTCAAAGGAAGTATCTTTTATTAAGAGGTTACAATGAGGTTTAGATATAGCACTGAAATTTCTTATGAACCTCCTATAAAATCCAGCATGCCCTAAGAATGAACGAACCTCTTTAACTGTTTTTGGTGGAGGCAAATGGAAAATTAATTCCACTTTTGCTTTGTCCACTTCAATTCCTTTAGAAGACACTACATGACCTAAGACAATTCCTGAAGTGACCATATAATGACATTTTTTTCCAATTCAAAATAAGACCTTTTTTCTACACACCTTTTTAGAACTTTTTCTAAGTTTTCAAGACAATTGTCAAAAGAGTTTCCAAAGACAGTTAAATCATCCATAAAAACTTTTAAACAATGCTCAACCATATCACTGAAAATGCTTAACATGCATATTTGAAAAGTGGCTGGGGCATTACAAAGTCCAAAAGGCATTCTCCTAAATGCAAAAGTGTCAAAGGGGCACGTGAATGTGGTCTTTTCTTGTTCTTCAAGTGCAATGGGAATTTGATAGTAGCCTAAGTATCCATCAAGAAAGCAGTAGTAGGGGTTTCCTGCTACTCTTTCAAGAATTTGGTCAAGGAAGGTAAGGGAAAATGGTCTTTTCTAGTGACAGCATTTAATTTTCTATAATCAATGCACATCCTCCAACTAGATGAGACACGAGTTGGCAATGATTCCCCCTTTTCATTTTTAACAACTGTAATGCCAGATTTTTTAAGTACTACTTATGTAGGGCTTACCCACTTACTATCAGAAATAGGATAGATAATTCTCACATCAAGTAGTTTGAGAACTTCAGCCCTAATGACCTCTTTCATATGTGGATTTAATCTTCTTTGAGGTTGTTGAGATGTTTTGGCATTTTCCTCTAAATGTATTCTATGTGTGCAAATTAAAGGGTTAATGCCTTTTATATCTTTTAAAGTCCACCCAATTGCATTTTTATGCCTTTTAAGCACTTCTATCAACTTACCTTGTTGCTCGCATGTGAGGGATGAGAAAATTACCACCGGATATGTCTAATTCTCCCCAAGATATGCATATTTCAGTCCTTCAGGTAAGGGCTTTAGTTTTAACTTGGGAGTTTCCTCCTCCTTGCTTTCATTCATTTGCCCCAATTCTTCGAATCTCGATTTTGAGCATTTTTCCATCACCAGTGCACAATCCAATAAAGAACATATATCAGAAAGATCAGACTCTAGTTTCATACTTGATTCTAATGAATTCACCAAACAAGTTTCCAAAAGGTCAGAAGAACTCTCTTTTTGGATGTGATCTTCCATAATAGATTCAATCACATTGGCCTCATCAATTTCATATTCTTCTTCATTTGGTTGTTTGCACATATTAAAAACATTAAGTTCCAATGTCATATTTCCAAATGATAACTTCATGACTCCATTCCTGCAATTAATCAAAGCATTAGAAGTAGCTAGAAATGGACGCCCTAAAATAACAGGAATTGAATTGCTTACTTCTACTGGTTGTGTGTCCAAGACGATAAAATCCACTGGGTAAATGAATTTATCGACTTGAACTAATACATCTTCAACTACTCCTCTTGGTACTTTAATTGATCTATCAGCAAGCAAAAGAGTCACAGAAGTCGGTTTTAACTCACCTAGATTGAGTTTTGAAAAACCGAATATGGAAGCAAATTCACACTAGCACCAAGATCAAGTAAAGCTTGTTCAATTTTATGGTCCCCAATAACACAAGAAATTGTAGGACAACCTGGATCCTTATATTTCACTGTGTTATTGTTTTGAAGAATAGCACTTACTTGCTCAGCTAGGAAGGCCTTCTTTTTCACATTCAGTTTTCTTTTCACAGTGCACAAGTCTTTCAAAAAGTTTGCATAAGAAGGTACCTGTTTGATCACATCAAGCAAGGGAATGTTGACCTTTAGCTGTTTGAAAATTTCAAAGATTTCAGAATTATGAGTTGGCTTCTTTTGTGTGGCTAATGCTTGAGGAAATGGAGGCACAGATGAGGATTTGGTTTCTTCTTCGCTAGGTGTTGGTTTGGCCACCTCTTCCTGTCCTTTAGAGTTTCTGACAAATTTGCTAATGTTTGAGCAGTTTGACTATTTTAAGTCTCTTGCTTTGTAATGAATGAATGCAATGTTTCTTCAAGGTCATTCCTAGGAGGAGGAGCATATGCATGATCATGAGAATTTTAAAAATTTTGTTGTGTTTGAAAAGGGACTTGTGAAGATTGTGCATGATTGTCATTTTTTCAACTAAAATTTGGATGATTTCTCCAACCAGGATTGTAGGTTTGTGAGTATGGATTGTGATTTGGCCTTTTGAAATTGTTCAAGGCATTGGCTTGTTCATGGAGACATTCCCTAAAGGCAGGCAAAGTTGGACAATCATCAGTAGAATGGTTATTGTCATTACAAATGTTACAGACATTTTCTTGATTATAATTCAATTGACCATTCTTTTTCATTTCTAAAGCCTCGACTTTTCTAGCTAGGGATGCATATTTGGCTTGAAGGTCATGGTTTTCCCTAAGGTTGTAAATGCCTCTATTGGATGTCGAGGTTGGGGCCTTGCTTGGTACCTCATAGGTGCCAGCAGTGTCCCAATTTTGTGCCTTTTCTGCCAAGGAATCTATGTAGTCAAGTGCTTCCTCATGGTCTTTTTCTTTAAATTCTTCATTACACATTAATTCTACTAGTTGCCTATCTTGAGATGTTAACCCTTCATAGAAGTGTGCAACTATTCTCCAAGTCTCAAAACCATGGTAAGGACATGTATTAAGTAGTTCCTTATACATATCCCAACATTGGTAAAGGGTTTCCCCTTGTTTTTTAGAGAAATCAGAAATTTGTCTCTTAAGAGAATTTGTTCTATGGGTAGGAAAATTTTTTTTCAAAAATTGTTGTTTCATCTCATCCCATGAACTGATGGAATTCGACCTCAAATTTTGTAGCCATGTTCTAGCTTTATCTTTTAAAGAAAAAGGAAAAAGCTTTAATCTAATGGTGTTTATGCTATAATTTGGGTCAGTGTAGGAATTACATACCTCTTCAAAGAGTTTTAAGTGCGAATATGGGTTCTCCACATCAAGGCCATGAAAGGTGGATAGAAGTCGAACAAAACTTGGCTTGAAATTGAAATGGATTGGATCTGGAGGAGAAACTACACAAGATGGTGCACTAGTCCTCACCAGATTCATGTAATCTCTAAGGGTTCTTCGTTGGTTTTGATCATTTTGTTAGGAACGGTTGTCCCCTTCATCCGTGAACCTTTCCACTAGATTGTCGGCCATATTTTCTAAGGAAGATGATGTTTTTCTAACAAGTCTACCACTAGATGTTCGTGACCAAATTTTCATGCAAGAAAGAGAAAAGAAAAGAGAAGAAAATATGAACACACAACAAAGTAAAAAATTAAAATCTAAAATGAAAGAAGAGAATACTTACAATTTTGCATGCCAATTTTTACCTTTCCCGGCAACGGTGCCAAAAACTTGACACATCCGAAAAAGGGATTGTCTCCCAAGTATAGGAGCGTCGAAGTAATAAACCCAGTGAGACCGGGGTTGATCCACAAGGAAGGGGATTTTAGCGCTACAAACTATAAGTAAGCAAATATGATGTGGATGATTCCAAGGGATGGCAAGATAATATCAACAAGTATGAGTAAAGCACAAGTTCTTAAATAATAAATGAGAATATCACAAGAGAAATTAACACAATAATAATGAGAGCTAAGGTTAGGGGATCCGCCCTTGATATTTCAAATAAGGATAAACAACCCATTTTAGTTATATGAATTATATTTGTTTCGTTACCAATATTTATACCACTTCTTGTAAATGGGTTCAAGCATCCAATGTGCCAATCACCATATGTCTACAACAAATCAAAGTTCCTAACTAGATTCATGTCTGTAAGGAAGAACCATACGATATCTAGAAAGGATCCAAGCATTTGATGTGCCAAGGATTGTCTACAATGGATCAAGACTTCCACTTTACGAGTGGTGTCAAGATTGATTAAGAAAATAAAAATAAATCATATAAAATAAACAACATAATATTATGATTATTAAGCACATATCAAAGGTTAGAAAATACTTACCCTCATATCAAGGGTTTCACCATTTCACCTTAGCAAGAGAGAAATTAGAAAGACATTATAAGAGAAAGAAAACTGATTACAAGAAAAAGGAAATTCATTAATAACACACAAGAGAGAATAACAAGAGATACACAATACAAGATCCCAGCTAAGGCCAAGATGCCTTAATGGGTCACAAGGCACCTCTATTTATAGATATATTCAGGGGCAAACTTATCAAATTACAAAGTAATAATTGTCAAATATTAGATGCACCAACTTTGACAATTAGGGTAATTAGGTGAACCGACTTTGACCACCAATTTTGACATTGAATTTTTGAGAATTTTAATCACATGTCTTCATGAAAGTCGTAGATATTTCTCTCAGATTTCTAGAACATCTTAATTCATACAATTTGAATACGTATTCTGAGAGATATGGTCAAAAAACTAAGGCATGGTCAGGCTGGGCTGAAACTGCAGATGAGTTCACTTCAAGCCCATTTTTGGTCCACTAAGAGCCCGAATTTGATGATGCTTCTGAAATACAATCTTGTAGATAATTTAATCAGCTTTCCAAAACATTAAGATTTGCACCATTTTGATCTCTAAATAGAGAGTTATACTCATTTTACCAAACCTGTAACAAAACCAAAATTAAGAGGAAGTTAATTGCAAAGATGCAAAGACTAAAAATATACTTAAGTTGAGGAATTTAATGACACTATTAATGCAATATGATGAACTAAGCTCTTATTAAACATACATATTTAAGTGTTCATCACTTATAACATTAATACACCTTTGCAATCCACATGGAAAGTTGTGATTTATCCACCAATATTCAACGCTTCTCATTGTATATCCACCACTTTTAGATAATTGCATTTGATCTTACTAAAAAAAAATTAGTAGGATAAAACCTAAGTAAATAAATACAATGAACTGAAAAAAAAAAAGGTTTTAGATTGCAACTGTCTCATTAAAAACCTTACCAAAAAAATCCAGTATGACAAAACTTGATATCAGACAGAAAAAGAGTATAGCACATGTGTGTCTAGAATATGCTCCACCTGATAATTACTTCTCTGATACATACTCCCCCTGATAATGGTGGGAAATAGACTATGCTCAATCTACCAGAGACTTTCCTGTAAAAATTGATATATGATATACCGCATTAGTATGTAATTACAATTCAAATAAAATATATGTCAAGTTCGCCAAGACTGGCAAATGCTAAATGTAATCGCATCATTACAAGTATATATGATTTATCAATTTTTAGATCTCCATATATAGGAAACTTTGTGTCACAAGTTTGTGACAAAATTTATTACAAGCGATAAGTCAAACTCTATACAAAGTGACATTTTTTCTTAATTTTATCAAGAAAGCCAATTCAAACAAAATTTTGGCTTTTCCAATCAAGTCATGTTATTAGCAATGGATTATCTCTCGTATTCCATATCTCAATTAAAGATATTAACTTCCTCCAAAGCTGTAACCTTTTTTATCTCTTGGCCTCCACCAGGAGTAGTGTTAATTGGAAAACAAGTCTCCACCAGAAGTAGTCTCAACTGGAAGATAAGTCTCCACCAGGAGTATTCTCGATTAGGAGATAAGTCTCTACCAAGAGTATTCTCGACTAGGAGATAAGTCTCTACCAGGAGTAGTCTCAACTGAGAGATAAGTCTCCTCCAGAAGTAGTGTCGATTGGGAGATAAATCTCCACCAAGAGTAATCTCGACTAGAAGATAATGGATATGACTCGAGGGTTAGTAACTTTGAGAGACTGTAGATCCCGAATTCTTTTTGTAAGGGCAAAATATGCCGCTCCACTGGATGGTTAGATGAGTAATATCCATATCTTTTACATATTAACGGAATGAATTAGTAAATTTTCAATTAGGGCATTAGTGAGAGACTAGTATGAAAGATAATTAATAGAAACAGTAAAACAAATATAAAAAAGTCATAAATACTTCTGAATAATTGATGCTTTAGTTTTCACAAGTATTAAAGGATTTTTGTTAATCTTTTTTCTTACCCTTTCATAAGTTCATTAATATTCTATTCTTGGATCTTGTTCTTGTTATTATTATAATCACTTGTCATTTTGTAATTTTGCCAAGAGAAATCTTCATGTTGTCAACAATATCTTCAAACTGTTGATAATATCTTCAACAATTATTGTGAGTATCAATGATATAAACATTCACTTTTAGGAATGCAGTTGATGATTCTTTGAAGACAACTTGTTATTCTTTTTAGTAATCAGAAGAAGATAGATCAGTCTTGAATTTTATGCGGTGATGCTTTTGATATCTCATGCAGAATTAAATTTGAGCATAGAAGTAGACAATCTCTTGCCACCATATTCTTCTTGGTCATTTCTTGACCATAAAACTTCACTACTGATGCAATCTTGAATAATCTTTAGTCATTTTCAGAAATTGATTCATATCTTGAAATCTTGAGTTGCTTCAATATTCTTGTAATCTTTAGATTTTAAATTTCTTCAATATTCTTGAATTTGAAAGGAATTTATTTCTCTTTGGTGATAGAATATTTCTTCTGAATTCTTCCAAAAAGTGAACGAATCTTCATTAGTAAAATATTGAATCTTCAAATCTTCACATAAATGATGTAGAAGAAAAATGAGAGTGCTCGCTTTATCTTGCACTAATGCTCGATTCTTCATATTCTTCAGTCAAATGATGTAAATGAAAGATCTTCTTATAGATGGGTCTTGATAATTCTTGCTCATGATAAATATCTCTTCATGTCTTCATTAGGTATCAAATTGAAGAATTGTCAAATTCGCATCTTCCAGATAATTCTCGGATATATAAATAGACAAACTATTCTTATTTTCTGATGTGGAAGATCCAACTCAGTAACAATCATAGAGCATACTCATAAAAACAGTTATATAAAATAAACCATGTAAATAACGATATACTTACATAGCTATGTCATGCTGATAAGGTGTTATGGAAATCATAATCAAATAAAATAAACAACAAAGTATAAGAGTGCAAGTGAAGAGAACCGAAGCATGGAGGGGACAACTGAAATAAAGCTTTATAGCTCAGTGCATTCGGGCAGCCTCTAGCTTCTCAATTTATTTCTCATATCTGGTACAATGTCAATTGAAGCCATAATGTTACTGCCCGCCCAATTTGCTTGTTAGAGTGGCCCAAATATACACAAGGCTTGGCCTAGCTTTTAGAAAGCTTGCAAACCCAAGCCCATCTTTTAGAATTCTCTAGAAAGCCAAGTTTCTAAAATTCTTTCTTGTAAATATCTATATATTTTAGTAGATGATTCTAGATAATGAATCAGGATCCTTAGATGCATTAGATCCTAGCCATCTATTTGGGAGATGGTTCACTATAAATATCCCTCCAAGGCTCATTTGTAAAGTATCAAATCATCCAAGCAAAATTGTAAGCAAGCATTCTTGTGTAACACAAAGCTTTCTCACTTTGCAACACTTGCCTCTAGTCTTCCATCTCTTCTTTTCTTGCCTACAAAGTGTTGACCCAGGTATGGCAACCCAAGAGGAGGGGTGAATTGGGTTTTTATTTATAAAAACGAATTTAGAAAACTTTTCTTGAAAGTTCAAAATTATTTAACTCTTTCTTTGAGAATAAAGATGAAGAAAATGAAAATAGAATGCAATCAAGAGAATGGCAATAAAGAACAATCACAAGCGCAAGTAAATATAAAGAGGATAGGGATAGAGAGAGTGCAAACTCGATATACGTGGTTCGGCAAACTTTGCCTACGTCCATGGGCTCCTAGCTCCACAAGCTAGGCTTTCCACTAAGTTGTAGAAATCTTTACAACTTGCTTGATGAACAACCTCACCAAGACTTTTTCCTTCAACCCTTGATAACACAACACCAAGAGTTCTTCTTGATGAACAACCTCACCAAGGCAACTTCCTTCAACCCTTGATAACACCACACCAAGAGTTCTTCTTGATAAACAACCTCACCAAGGCAACTTTCTTCAACTCTTGATAACACCACACCAAGAGTTCTTCTTGATGAACAACCTCACCAAGGAAAGAGTTCTCTCAAGGATAACTTTTATCCTTTACAAGAATATCTCACTCTCACCACAATATAAGAACAAAGAAAATTTTTACAACAAAAGTACAACTCTCTTCAAAGAGTAGATAAAGAATATAAAAGCTCTCTAAACTTGATATTTCTCTTATTTGTGGCTTGATGGATTCTTCTTTTCACTTCTTGTTGAATGCATGGGAGAAGGGCTTCTTTTATAGGCAAATGGGATGAACTTAATCAAGTGAAGACACCAACTCCAAATTTTTTGCCCACCATAAAAACCGTAATTTTGTCTACCATTTTTGTCAATGTTATGTTTGAAATTTGAAAATCTGCAAAACATAAAAGATCTGCAAAATTGAATAAGCTTTCCAACGACTTAAGAACCAAGTCATTTACATATCTATAGCTCAACATATGGCCAAAACACCATTCGGTGCTCATGTGACTTGATTTTTCTTTCTTCTGTTAGTCCACCAAATTGAATGATAATTTTGTCAGCCTTCTGTTTGAAATTTGAATTTATTCAAAACATAAAAGATCCGCATATTTGAATAATCTTTCCAAAACATTAAGAATCAAAGCATTTGGATATCTTTATCTCAAGATATGGATAAAATATCATTCCATGCTCATATGAGTTGATTTTTCTTCTCTGTGTCAGTCTACCGAATTGCAAGTCAATTATGTCGGCCTTTCATTTGAAATTTGAATTTCTTCAAAACATATGAAATGTGCCTCATTACATCCTATTTCCAATGCCACAAGAATCAAGTCACTTTGATTTTTCTAGCTCAAGATATGTTCAAAAGAGTATTCAATGCTCATGTCAGCTGCTTCCATTTGTCTTTCAACTTGCATGATGCTTTGGACAACCTTACACTTGAAATTTGAGTTTCTTTAAAACATATGAAATGTTATAAATTGAGTAAGATTTCCAAAGGCTTAAGAATCACATCATTTGAACATCTGTAGAGAAATATATGACCAATTGATTAAACATTTCTCATGTGTCACATTCCTTGAATCAAACCTTGTTCTTAAACTTTGGTGCCTTTAACATGTAGTCTTCTCCTTAGCTTCAACACTTCATTTTAATAAGCCTCTTCTTGATTTTAATATTATTTCAATGATCTTACTCTTACACATAAATAAACATGTTAGTAAATCTCAATTAATCAATGTGTATTGTTATCATCAAAATTATCATGTAGCCTTAAGGCTAACAATCTCCCCCTTTTTGATGATGACAAACCATTGATTGCTTTAAAATATAATCTAAAATCAAGAATGAAAATAAAATCAACAATAAGCAAAAAGAGAGCAATTGTTATGAATATAAGCAAACCATCCATTTCTCCCCCTTTTGTTATCATAAAAAAGATTTAATCAAATTAATTACTCCCCCTAAACATATTCTCCCCCTTAACATATGCTACCATTCAAAGATTATCATATAAAAGCAAAATTAAGACATATCCAACATGCCTAATTCTCTTCTAATTATGCAAAATCTATCTTGACTAAGGGGTTTAGTCAAATTTAAGTCTAGGGACTGATTCCCAAACTTGATTTCTCTCAAATTGGTTTAATTCTTCTTGCATAGCCAAAATCTAACTTTCATCATTTTTGGCTTCTTTAAAAGATTTTGGTTCAAATTGAGAGACAAAAGCAAAATGATTACAAAAGTTCTTAAAAGAAGATCTAGTTTTCATACCTTGTGATGGTTCACCAATAATGAGATCTTTAGGGTGAGCTTTTGCATACCTCCATTCCTTTGGTAATTCTTGGGAAGAATCATTTACTTCCACAAGCTTTTCTTGTTGAAGTTGTAATTCATCTTGGCTCTTTTCATCAAGCCTTGATTCCTTGATTTGCCTTTCTACCTCAACAATATCATCATCTAAATTCTTTGAAGAAATAACATTAGTTTCATCAAATTCAACATGCATAGATTTTTCAATAGTAAGAGTCCTTTTGTTAAAAACTCTATATGCTTTACTATGGTTAGAGTAGCCAACAAAAATTCCAATATCGGCTTTTGCATCAAATTTTCCAAGGTTATCCTTGGTGTTTAAAATAAAACATTAACATCCAAAAACTTTAAAAAATCCAATGTTGGGTTTTCTTCCTTTCCAAAGTTCATAAGGAGTTTTCTTTATTAAAGCTCTAATATGGACTCTATTGATTATAAAGCATGCGGTATTAACGGCTTTGGCCCAAAAATATTTTGGCAAATTATTTTCAAGTAACATGGTCCTAGCCATTTCTTGGATAGTCCTATTTTTCCTCTCAACAACACCATTTTGTTGTGGAGTTCTAGGTGAGGAAAAATTATGCTCAAAACCATTTTCATCACAAAGATTTTCAAATGCAACATTGTCTACTTCACCACCATGATCACTCCTAATGGACACAATAGAATACCCTTTTTGATTTTGGACTCTTTTTGTAAATTTTGAAAAAGCTTGTGTGGCCTCATTTTTAGTTTTCAAGAATAACACCCAAGTGAATCTTGAATAATCATCCACAATAACAAAAACATAATATTTTCCACCAAGGCTTTGAGTTCTTGATGGTCCAAATAAATCCAAATGAAGTAATTGTAGAGGTTTATTTGTTGAAATAAATTTCTTTTGTTTAAAAGAAGTTCTCACTTGTTTTCCAAATTGACAAGCATCACAAATCTTATCCTTTTCAAATTTTATTTTTGGAAGACCATCAACTAAATCATTTTTAGAAATGTTTGAAATTGTGTCCATGCTAGCATGACCTAACCTTCTATCCAATAACCAAGCATCATGATTAACAATGAAACAATTTTCTACATGATCATTAACATCAATATCAATTGTATAGATATTACCACATCTATTATCAACAAATAATGTCTTATTGTTACTAACATCCGTAATCACACATCTATTAGGCTCAAAAGCAACAAAATACCCCTTATCACACAATTGACTAATGCTAATCAAATCATGTTTCAAACCATGAACAAGCAAAACATCTTTAATAATAGGTGAAGAAGGTTTACCAATATCACCATGTCCGATTACCCTTCCTTTGGCATCATCACCGAATGTCACATATCCTCCTTTCTTCATGATTAATCTTAAGAATTTGGAGGCATCTCCGATCATATGCCTTGAGCATCCACTATCTAAGTACCACTTGTGTTTGTCACTCCTTTGTCTCTACAATCAACATTCAAGGAGTAACTTTTTGGTACCCAAAAGTTCTTGGGTCCTTGGGGGTTAGTTATGGTACTTTTTAGAACCTATATTTGTTTCAAATTAGGATTTCTCTTAATATAGCAAGAATGCACTTTATGTCCTTTTCTTCCACAATAAGTACATGAATGATTAGGATTATTCCTAGAAGATGCATGAGCAAAATAATTTTTAAAATACTTTTGATTTTTATGAGTTTTATATCCTAAACCTCTTTTATCAAAAACATACCTTTGGTTTTGTAACATAGAATTCAAATTTTTTGTGCTTTTTGTAAAACTATCAACAATATTTCTTAAGTCATTATTTTCCTTTTTCAAAATAACATTTTCTTTCTCTAATTTATCAAAATCCTTTTGTTTTAAAATCTCATTTTCAGTTTTTAATAAATGTATTTGACTTTCCAAACTTTCAAAATCTTTTTGCTTTAAAATTTCATTTTCATTTTCTAAAGCTTCATTTATTTCCACCAACTCTTCTAATTGAGATAACATGATTTTTGACTTCTTTTTGAAAGCATTGATTTTTGAATTTTGCTTATCAACTTGCACATGTAAATTTTGGAATGCTTCAAGTAATTCATCATATGAAAGTTTAGGATCATAGTTTAGAATACTTACCTCATCTTCACTTAAAGCCATGAAGCACATGTTTGCCACTTCGCAATCTTCTTCTTCGGTGGAGCTAGCTTCACTATCATCCCAATTTGTGGCTTTCATTGCTTTGGATTTCTTGTTTTGACTTTTGAAGTAAGGACAATCCATCTTTACATGTCCCGGTTTCTTGCACTCATAGCAAATGACTTGATCATTTTTCTTATCTTGCTTTGAGCTTTGCCCTTTGTACTCCCTTCTAGAATTCTTCTTGAATCCTTGGTTTCTTCTAATCATCCTTTTTAGCTTTCTTGTGATGAATGCAAGATCTTCATCGTCTCCTTCACCGTCGGACTCATCATCTTCTTTTGTTGAAGATTTGAAAGCGATATTTTTCTTTTTCTTGAAATCTTCTTCATTCTCCTTCAAGGTGATTTCATGAGTCATGAGAGAACCCATAAGTTCTTCTAATGGTAGTTTGGTGAGGTCCTTTGCTTCTTGAATTGCTGTCACCTTTGGCTCCCAAGATTTTGGTAGACACCTAAGAATCTTTCTCACCATTTCAACATTAGAATAAGATTTACCAAGAGATTTCAAACTATTAATAATATCCGTAAATCTAGTAAACATTTCAGAAATTGATTCATCCGATTTCATCTTAAAAAGCTCATAACTATGAACTAGCATACTAATTTTGGATTCTTTAACTTGACTAGTTCCTTCATGAGTTACTTCAAGTGTGTGCCATATTTCTTGTGCCGTAGAACAAGTAGATATTCTATTAAACTCATTTCTATCTAGAGCACAATATAACACATTCATAGCTTTAGCATTCAAACTCAATTTCTTTTTATCATCTTCACTAAACTCTTTAGGTTCTTTAAGCATGCATTCCCATTTTCAATTTTGGTAGGAACAAAAGGTCCTTCCAAAACAATAGACCACAAATCATAATCAAAAGATTTTAAGAAAATACTCATTCTAGTTTTCCAATAAGAGTAATCACTTCCATTAAAAAATGGAGGTCTAGAGATAGAAAATCCATCAACATATGAAGTTAAATTAAAAGTTGTCATAGCTCAAAATCGGTTAAGATTTAAAAAAAAATTAGCAACCTTGCTCTGATACCACTTGTTGACCCAGGTATGGCAACCCAAGAGGGGGGGTGAATTGGGTTTTTATTTATAAAAACGAATTTAGAAAATTTTTCTTGAAAGATCAAAATTATTTAACTCTTTCTTTGAGAATAAAGATGAAAAAGATGAAAATAGAATACAATCAAGAGAATGGCAATAAAGAACAATCACAAGTGCAAGTAAATGTAAAGAGGATAGGGATAGAGAGAGTGCAAACTCAATGTACGTGGTACGGCAAACCTTGCTTACGTCCACGGGCTCCTAGCTCCACAAGCTAGGCTTTCTACTAAGTTGTAGAAATCTTTACAACTTGCTTGATGAATAACCTCACTAAGACTTTTTCCTTCAACCCTTGATAACACCACACCAAGAGTTCTTCTTGATGAACAACCTCACCAAGGCAACTTCCTTCAACTCTTGATAACACCACACCAAGAGTTCTTCTTGATAAACAACCTTACCATGGCAACTTCCTTCAACTCTTGATAACACATACCAAGAGTTCTTCTTGATGAACAACCTTACCAAGGAAAGAGTTCTCTCAAGGATAACTTTTATCCTTTACAAGTAGATCTCACTCTCACCACAATACAAGAACAAAGAAAATTTTTACAATAAAAGTACAACTCTCTTCAAAGAGTAGATAAAGAATATAAAAACTCTCTAAACTTGATATTTCTCTTATTTGTGGCTTGATGGATTCTTCTTTTCACTTCTTGTCGAATGCATGGGAGAAGGGCTCCTTTTATAGGCAAATGGGATGAACTTAATCAAGTGAAGACACCAACTCCAAATTTTCTACCCACCATAAAAACCGTAATTTTGTCTGCCATTTTTGTCAATGTTATGTTTAAAATTTGAAAATCTGAAAAACATAAAAGATATGCAAAATTGAATTCCAACGCCTCAAGAACCAAGTCATTTAGATATCTGTAGCTCAATATATGGCCAAAACACCATTCGGTGCTCATGTGACTTGATTTTTCTTTCTTCTGTCAGTCCACCAAATTGAATGATAATTTTGTCAGCCTTCTATTTAAAATTTGAATTTATTCAAAACATAAAAGATCTGCATATTTGAATAATATTTCCAAAACATTAAGAATCAAAGCATTTGGATATCTCTATCTCAAGATATGGACAAAATATCATTCGGTGCTCATATGAGTTGATTTTTCTTCTCTGTGTCAGTCTACCAAATTGCATGTCAATTATGTCTGCATATTTGAATAATATTTCCAAAACATTAAGAATCAAAGCATTTGGATATCTCTATCTCAAGATATGGACAAAATATCATTCGGTGCTCATATGAGTTGATTTTTCTTCTCTGTGTCAGTCTACCAAATTGCATGTCAATTATGTCAGCCTTTCATTTGAAATTTGAATTTCTTCAAAACATATGAAATGTGCCTCATTACGTCGTCTTTCCAATGCCATAAGAATCAAGTCATTTTGATTTTTCTAGCTCAAGATATGTTTAAAAGAGTATTTAGTGCTCATGTCAGCCGCTTCCATTTATTTTTCAATTTGCATGATGATTTGGACAACCTTACACTTGAAATTTGAGTTTCTTTAAAACATATGAAATGTTATAAATTGAGTAAGCTTTCCAAAGGTTTAAGAATCACATCATTTGGACATCTGTAGAGAAATATATGACTAATTGATTAAACATTGCTCATATGTCATATTCCTTGAATCAAACCTTTTTCTTAAACTTTGGTGCCTTTAACATGTAGTCTTCTCCTTAGCTTCAACACTTCATTTTAATAAGCCTTTTCTTGATTTTATAATTATTTCAATGATATTACTCTTGCACATAAATAAACATGTTAGTAAATCACAATGAATCAATGTATATTGTTATCATCAAAATTATCATGTAGCCTTAGAGCTAACACAAAGCTCTTTAGTTCAACGGTCCGATCTTCTCCTTGAGCGAGAAGGCAAGTATCAAGACTTACTTAGCAACTTTCGAGTTCAAATTATCTAAGTGTCGTACGAGCATGCTGCGCAAACCTCTAAGCTCGTGACAGTTGGTATCAGAGCACGGTTCGAGCACAAGAGCATGGCATCCGACATTGAAGTGACCATAGAAGAGCAAGTCCGTAAACGAGAGGAGCAACCTCAGCCTCAACCACGCCCACAAAGAAAACGTGATAAGTCCAAAGCCCCACCCGCGGAAGCCTTGGAGCCTCGTGTTGCTAATATAGAACAAGCTATCTCATGGATGGACAATGCTATTGAAGGCCTCTCTGACCGTCTCGAAGGCCAAGAGACGGATTATGGAGAGATCACTCAAGCCACAAAGTCTAACATACTCGAGTTTAGCAAAGCTTACGAGGAGCTACACAACCTTACACGAGAGCTCGTGGGCTTGCGAACCTTTATGGAGCACGAGTTACGAGTAATCCATGCGAAAGTGGAGGAATCTCGCACAGAATGGGAAAAGCATCAATGTGATCGTGTTAAACTGTCTTACACAAGTGGGCTAAGCATCATGTAAGTGCCTACTCCCGCCACATATAATGACACTCGCAATGCTATGGAAGTTGAAAACTTCCTATTCGGCTTGGAGCAATACTTCAAAGCCAAAGGTGTCCATGATGACGCTTCGAGGATCGATATTGTGCCCACATTCATATAAGATACAGCCCAATTGTGGTGGCGTTGAAAGCATGACGACGCGGGCAGAGGCATCTTCTCCCTTCACACATAGGAGGATTTCAAGAGAGAACTTCGGAAGCACTTCTCTCCTAGCAATGCTGAAAAGGAGGGAAGGGGTAACCTTCGTCGATTGAAGCAAAGCGGTACCATTCAGGAGTATACCAAGGAGTTCACCACCATCATCCTAGAGATCGAGGACGTGTCTAAAAAGGACTCCCTCTTCTACTTCCTCGACGGGCTCAAGGATTGGGCGAAGGTCAAGCTTGAAAGGCGTGGTGTACAAAATCTTGATGATACCATAGTTGTAGCCGAATCCCTCATAGACTACACTTCCCAATCCAAGGATAGGAAGGCCAACCATGGAAAAGGTGGGGGAGAGCGGAATACCAAGAAGGACCATGTTCAAAGGAAGGTGGTGAACGTAAACCATTCGGGGGAGACAAGCGCAACACACCTAGCAAAGGTAAGTCCAACGCCCCTAAACCAAAAAGCCCTTGTTTCATTTGTGATGGCCCTCATTGGGTGCGTAATTGCCCAAAGAGGAAGACCCTCAACGCCCTAACCGCTCAACATGAGGACGTACAAAATGAGGAGCCACAAGTGTGTATGGGTTCTCTCCACACCATTGGTGCACTTAAAAGACTCACACATGTTCAAAAGGGTCTAATATACGTGAGCGCCACAATCAATGGCAAGGATGTGCGGGCAATGCCTGATACGGGAGTCATGCACAACTTCATTTCCAAAGAAGAGCCCAAACAGTTAGGTCTCAAATATATCAATGGAGGAGGCACCATCAAGGCGATAAACTCACCCGCCAAGGCAATATTGGGGGTGTCTAAGGCAACATCGGTAGAACTTGGCACTTGGAGCGAAAAGCTTGATTTCTCCATCGTCCCAATAGATGACTTCCAAGTAGTGTTGGGCATGGAATTCTTCGACCAAGTCCATGCTTTCCCCATATCGGCATCTAACTCTCTTAGCATCCTCGACGGGAGTCAATCATGCATGGCTACGGTGGAACGTGCAGTTAAAGTTGAAAATAAGATGCTATCCACACTACAATTCAAACGGGAGATGAAGAATGACCACCCAAGTTTCCTTGCCACCGTTCGTAAGTTAAACGATAGGGGGGGCATTACCATCTCTAAGGACCCATTGCCAATACGAGTCTAAGCCGTCCTTAAGGAATACAAGGATATCATGCCCTAAGAGCTTCCAAAGAAGTTACCTCCACGACGGGAAGTGGATCACCAAATCGAGTTGGAGCCCGGTGCCAAGCCTCCAGCCATGGCACCTTACCACATGGCGCCACCCAAACTTACGGAGTTAAAGAAGCAACTCCAAGATCTCTTTGATACGGGATACATCCAGACCTCGAAAGCTCCATACGGTGCACCCGTCATTTTCCAAAACAAAAAGGACGGATCCCTTTGCATGTGTATCGACTCTCGGGTATTTAACAAGATCACCATAAAAAACAAGTACCCGATTCCACTAATTGCGGAGTTGTTCGACCAACTTGGGAAGGCTCGATACTTCATAAAGCTTGACTTGAGATCGGGGTACTACCAAATGCGTATTGTCAATGGTGATGAGCCAAAGACCGCTTGCGTGACAAGGTACAGTGCTTATAAATTCTTAGTCATGCCATTTGGTCTTACCAATACACCCGCTACATTTTTCACTCTAACAAGCTATTCCATCTCTATCTCGACAATTCGTGATTGTCTACTTAGAGGACATCGTAGTATATAGCACAACTCTCGAAGAGCACGTGCAACACCTCCAACGAATCTTCCAATTGCTTCGTGACAACGAACTCTATGTCAACAAGGAAAAATGTTCCTTTGCTCAACAAGAAGTAGAGTTCCTTGGCCACCGAATACGGGATGGGAAGCTCATGATGGATCAAGCAAAGGTGAAGGCCATTCAAGAATGGGAGCCTCCTACCAAGGTACCGAAGCTACGTTCATTTCTTGGGCTAGTTAACTATTATAGGCGGTTTATCAAGGGCTAATGGCTACTCAGCTAAAGCCGCCCCACTTACAAATCTTTTTAAGAAGAACCACACATGGCACTAGTCTGAAAAGTGCCAACATGCCTTCGAGGAGTTGAAGAAGGCAATATGTGAGAAACTAGTGTTGGTGCTACCCGACCACACAAAACCATTCGAGATGCAAACAGACGCCTCCGACTTTGCCATTGGGGGAGTTCTCATACAAGAAGGGCACCCTATTGCGTATGAGAGGCGCAAGCTCAATGACACAAAGCGGCGATACACGGTCCAAGAGAAGGAAATGACCGCCATCATTCATTGCCTACGGGTTTGGCGACATTACTTGCTTGGCTCACACTTCGTCATCAAGACCGACAACATGGCCACAAGTTATCTTCAAACACAAAAGAAGCTAGCTAAGCCCGAAACAAGCACGATAGCAAGACTTCTTGGCCGAGTTTGACTATAGGCTCGAGTACAAAGCGGGTAAGGCAAACGTTGTGGTCGATGCCTTAAGTCGAAAGGTGAAACTCGCCACCTTGAGCGTAAGTCGTCCACAAAGTGTGCTTATCGACCGCATCAAAGAAGGCCTATAGCACAATCCCATGGCTAAAAATCTATTGAAGTTGTCAAGTGAGGGGAAGACACGACGCTTTTGGCTTGACGAATGCCTATTCAACCGAGAATCGCCTCTTCATGCCAAGATATGAGAATTTGTGGAAGGAGATCATCAAGGAGTGCCATGATTCCAAATGGGCTGGTCACCCAGGTATGGCATGAACCCTTGCACTCATGCAAGATTCCTACTATTGGCCTCAAATATGAGAAAACGTGGAGGGCTATGTGAGGACTTGTCTTGTATGCCAACAAGACAAGGTTGAACACCAACAACCCGTAGGTTTGCTAGAACCCCTACCCATCGCAGAAAGGCCATGATAAAGCGTCTCGATGGACTTCATTGTGGCCTTACCAAAATCCTAGGGATATGGAAGCATCATGATGGTAGTTGATCGATTTAGCAAGTTTGCCACCTTCATTCCCATCTCCACGGATTGCACCGCGGATGAAACTACTCGAGTGTTCCTCAAGCACTTGGTGAAACTTTGGGGAGTTCCACAAAACATTGTGAGTGATCGCAATCCTCGCTTCACATGACATTTTTGGAAAGAAATCTTCAAAATGTTGGGGACCGACTCGAACTTCTCAACAAGCTTTCACCCCTAAACTGATGGGCAAACTGAGTGCATCAATGCCTTACTTGAACTATACTTAAGGCATTATGTGAGCGCTCATCAACATGATTGGGCAAAGTTGCTAGACGTTGCTCAATTCTCATATAATCTACAAAGAAGTGAGGCAACAGGTAATAGTCCGTTTGAGATTGTGACGGGACAACAACCTATGACTTAACATGCCATAGGCTCAACCTATGGAAGGAAGAGTCCAGTAGCCTATAAACTCACAAAGAAATGGCATGACAAGCCGACATCACGCGAGCATGCTTAGACAAGGCCGTCAAGAAAATGAAGAAATGGGCGGACACTAAGAGACGACACCTCGCATTTCAAGAAGAAGACTTGGTACTCATCAAGCTATTACCCCAACAATTCAATTCACTTCGCAAAGTGCACAAGGGGTTGGTACGGAAATATGAAGGTCCCTTCCCTATTGTCAAGCGAGTGGGCTAAGTCTCCTACAAAGTCCGATTGCCACGTAACCTCAAGATCCATCCGGTCTTCCATGTGAGTTTTCTCAAGCCCTATCATGAGGACAAGGAAAATCCTACAAGAAGCGAGTCCAAAAGAGCACCCACAGTCGTTGTCGCTGCGTTCGACAAGGACGTGGAATGCATCCTTGTGAAATGTGTGATACGAAGGAAAAGAGTTTTACCATATACCGAATACTTGGTAAAGTGGAAAAACCTTCCGGATAGTGAGTCTAGCTGAGAATGCGAAGACGCCTTGTGACAATTTGGCGAGCACATCCAATGCTATAAGGACGAAAGCGCATCGAGGACGTCGCAAAATTAGGTGGGGGCGGATGTTACGGCCCACCCAATTTGCTTGTTAGAGTGGCCCAAATATGCATAAGGCTTGACCTAGCTTCTAGAAAGCTTGCAAGCCCAAACCCATCTTCTAAAATTCTCTAGCAATCCAAGTTTCTAGAATTCTCTCTTGTAAATATCTAGATATTTTAATAGATGATTCTAGATAGTAAATTAGGACCCTTAGATGCATTAGATCCTAGCCATCCATTTGGGAAGTGGTTCACTATAAATACCCCTCCAAGTCTCATTTGTAAAGCATCCAAGCATCCAAGCAAAGTTGTAAGCAAGCATTCTTGTGTAATACGAAGCTTTCTCACTTAGCAATACTTGTCTCTAGTCTTCCATCTCTTCTTTTCTTACCTACAAAGCTCTTTAGTTCAACGGTCCGATCTTCTCTTTGAGCGACAAGGCAAGCATCAAGGCTTACTTAGCAAATTTTGAGTTTAAGTTGTCTAAGTAACACACGAGCGTGCTGCACAAACCTCTAAGATCGTGACAATAAGCTTGCTTATATAGCCATACAGCACCCACTCATCTAATGAAATTGAACCAAATTTAATCATGTGTCAAGTGCTGGAATGAAGAAATAATAAGTCATTAAGACTTGTTGAACTTACAACATTAACACACCTTTGCAATCCAAATGGAAAGTGGTGGTTTATCCACCAATGTTCAACAAATAGTAAATTTTGCTGATAACTCAACTCTAATTTTTGTTAAAATGAACTGAAAATAGTGAGTAGAAACATTATCAATTCACAAATAATTTTTTCTAAAAAAATTTCAAAAAATAGAACTGGAATTATATATTTTAAATAAATTACATTAAAAAAAACTTTTTGAAGTTTCAAATTAAAATTTTTGGAGGCAAATATTATTGAAATAATATTAATAAGTACTATAAAGTTTTAACTTTATTTAATTAAGAGAATAACTATAAATTTTTAATCGATAACACTCCTAAACTTACATAAAACTCATCATCTAACATTTTTTTGTTAAATTTTGCTCTAGCAAAAGTTTGAAAAGACAATTTTATCTTAGAAAAAATATCTAATATAAATTAATTAAATAAAATTAGATTTTTTTATACTCAAATAGAAAAACAATAAAATAAATTCACCTTCCCACTAGATCGTCACTGTTCTCTCTCCCTCCCGTTCTCTCTTCCTCTCGATCGTTCAACACTTCACCTCCCGTTCTCTCCCTCTGGATCTTTACCTGATACGCCCTCCGAAAGCACCTTTCATGCACCTCACCACTACAACCACCACTTAATATGTTCACCATTCTCTCACCAGCGATCGTCATTCCACTGCCACTTCACCTCATGTTCTCTCTTCCTCTAGATCTTTTCAGCATCACGAAATTGATGTTCAGTGTATGACTTGTCATTAGAGTGTGGTGCTAATTGGGTTTTGTGACTGGTGGGTATGGCTTTAAGGGTTTTTATTACGGTGTTGATTGGTGGTAATTTTGGCGATGGTGTACAGTTGAGGCAGTGGCGATTGTGTTTTTGTGGGTATTGTGTTTGTGTGGTGGTGTTGATTGGTAGTAGTTTTGGTGGTGCTATGTAGATGGGGCAGTGGCAATTGTGTTTCAAAGGGTGTTTGTGTGGGTATGGATTGGTGGTAGTTTTGGTAGTAGTGTGCATATGGGGCAGGGAGAAAGAGGGAGGAGAGTAAGGAGATCCGAGAGGCTGAGACCGAGGCCGAGGCTGCTTCTGCAACCACATTTGAGGTCGTTGAGTTAAGGGGGTGGGGTCGGTGAACAGGTGTTAGTGGAGAAAGGGATGGATCCGAAGGAGATTGATGAGAAGCTGGAAAACGTCAAGATTGGGGACGAAAAGGCTGAAACGCCGTCATTTGGAAGGAGGGAATTTGGCTTCGTTCGTAATTTTTCTTTTTTAGTTCATTTTTATTAATTAATATGGAAATTTTGAATTGGAATTTTAATTTTTTGTTTATGAAAGTTCTATATTACCCTTTTTCATCGGTCTCAATCTTAACGAAAAACATTAAATGATAAATTTTAGGCAAATTTAAAGGTGTTATTGATTCAAAATGTATACTTGTTCTTCGAGTAAAATTAGACCTGGCAACGGGTCATGTTAGGGTGGTTTCGTGTAGTTTCGTATTCGTGTCGTGTTAAATTATGTTAATCTAAATCCGATCCATTAACTTATTCGGTCTAAATCTAAAAACCCAAATCCGACTGTTAACTTAACGTGTTATCGGAATCCAATCTATTTAACCCGTTTTTTATTTTCAAGTTAGACAATAATATAGTAACATGATTTGTATAAATTTTAAACATATAATACAACCAATAGTTTATAAATTTAAAATCTAACAAATATTATAGAATTTATTAAAATATCTGAATTTAATATAATACGAAAATATAAACAAAATTTTATATCCAATATCATTTAAAGATCTGTCTGAGTATATTTGAGATAAATAATTTATAATGTCTAATAATTGAATGATTTCTAAAAATGAAATAGGATATTTTATAAGTTTTTTCTTTGTATTTTCCATCAAAATATCATACTCATACACACCTAAGAAAAACATGACGTAATTGTATTAGAATAATTTTAATTAGGTTAAACATAATTATAAATTAGTATTTGTTACATTTTATTATATTTTTTCATGTATTATGAATAAATTTACTATATTATCCTTAATATTAACGGGTTAAACAGGTGAAACGGTTTTTTATAAGATAAATCCAAACATGGTCCAATATCAAACGGGTTTTACCGTGTTAACCCATTAATGATCAGATCATATAATATTATATCCAAAACACGTTTTTTTCGAATGGGTTTGTGTCGTATTAACGGGTCGTATAAAATTTGCCAAGCCTAAGAAAAATTAAAATAAAACTCAATAATACTTGTTAATATTATCTCAAATTGTATTATATGATTTTTTACTTGTTGGAATAAATATTGAATTTCATATTTTGGAGAGATTAGATCAAAATAATAAGGGAGAAAGCAAGGTTGATTTTCACTTTTATTTTTAATTAGGTGGAAAGTTAAGGATGGAAGATTAAAAAAAAAAAAGAAGTAAAGTTGTTTCCACCAGGAGGAATGAAACCAAATTAAAGAAAAATTAAAATAAAAACCATCAATAATTAATATTAAATTCTAGTAGATGCTATTGAATCAAAGTAAACATGCTTCAACATACATTCAAAATTAAATTGTATGGATATAGGGCATAATACATCTAGATTACGTTGATTTTGTTTTTATATTTTAAGTTTTTATTTTTATAATTTGGTAAGAATATATAATTGATTTTAATTTTTTTAAATTCTAAAAATAATATGTGATTAACATTAATTCAAATATTTAGGTAAATGTACATTAAGTGTTGGTTAAAGAGTAGACTAAAAATAGTTTTAGTAACTAACAAATAAACCCTTTGAATGTTAACAGTAGAGCTGGGACCAATCCCCATGGGGATGGGCCCCCGCAACCTCCCAGCCTGTTTGGGTCGGAGATGGGGAGTAACAAAGGGGAAACAGGGTGGGGATGGAGATGAAAAATTTCCCTGAAATTAAATAGGGATGGGGATTGTGTTCCCCAACTCGGCCCAACCCGTTCCTCGAATATATTTGCGTGCGCGCGTGTGTGTATAAAATTGATAAAAGAAAAAAACATCAACCTTATTTCTAAAGGATAGTAAAGGATTATAAAAATTTATGTAACAATTTTAATTTGATTTTGCTTTTCGAATTTATATATATTAAAATAGACATCTCAAAGGTTTGTTTAAAATTTTTTTTCACTGAAAATATGTTGAGTATTTGATTTATGAATTTTTCAATATGACTTTGCAACTTTGAGATTTTTAGTTTTCTGGAGTAGATTAGTCTTTCAAAACTTATTTGAGCTACCTAGACATAAAAAAATTATGAAATTTGGCATAATTATCGTCTTTGAGTCTAGTTTGATCTTACACATTTTTTTAATTTTATGACTTAATTGGGATTTTTTATGTATTTACAAATGAAGAGAGGTCAATCCTAAAAGCTTTTGATAGAACTGATAGACCCTGAAATATAAATTATTTTAAAATATTTTTATTGGTCAAATTTTTTTTAGATTTGACAAGCTTAAAAATAAAGGTGTTTTCAATGTTTTAATAAAATTTTAGGTCAATTGGATTAATAGATTGATTATAAAAAATTAGAAAATCACCATTACTCTATTTTAGAAGCTTGAAAGTGAAGTTAATCAAAAGTTGAAAAATTGTTAATACTTGTGGTTGCAATGTTGAGAAAAATGCTAAAATATAATTGAACAAAAAAGAAACATGAAATTATTATATGTCGCTTGGGGCGGATTGGAGATGAGGATGATTTAAAAAATTAGGGATAGGGATGGAGATGGAGGTTAATTTTCAAATTGGGGATAGGGCGAGGATGGAGATTAATTTTTAAATTGGGATAGGGATGGAGATGGCATCCCCGCCTCCACCTCTAGTTAATGGGTATTATATAAAGACAATTATCCTCATTCGTCTTATATGACTAATAAAATAAAGAAACACAAATAATTAATTAATTAAAAAATGATAATAAAACTTTTCCAAAGTGATATTTTGGTAAAATATCAAAATAAATTAATAAATATGTGTTTTAGTTTATCCTCAAAATTAAAATCTAAGAGCACATTTGGGAGGAAGGATCTAAAGGGGATAGAACTAATTTTTAGGACAACTAATCCAAGTTGGTGTTTGGGAGTTTTGAAAGAGATTGGGACTGGACAACCTCTAGTCCCAATAATTCCAAATTCTTGACCATGGGACTCATTGTCTAAGTTTTTAAAAATCAATTATTATTTTTATTTTAATTGATAATAATATGAAAATGACATAATAAATAATAAATATTATTATATAATTTTAAAATAATTTTGATAAAATTAATATCATAAATATATTATATTATTATACTAATATCAATATACTAATATAAACAATTTATAAATAATAATAAATATTGATAATATAATTTGTTTATTAATTATATTAGTTAATTTAAAATTTAAATAATATGAATTTTATTTTTAGAGAACATTAATCTAATTAAAAAATTTTAGTAAATTACATATTTTGTTATTTTATTAAATTCATTGGTAATGTAAATTTAATTTTTATTATTAAATTAGACTATGTAAATGTTTAATCAATATTTTTTATTATATCTATATTATTTAATTAAAAATTATTTCTAATATATATTGAATATTTTATTCTTATTATAATTAAAATATAATACAAAAATGGTATAATATTAATAAATATTATTTTATAATTTTAAAATAATTTACAATAATAAAAAATAAAAATAAAATATTATTGAATTCATATTAAATAATATTAAAATACTTTAAAAAACCATATAATATAGTAATTTTTAATAATTTTTAAATAAATATAATTTTTAATTATATTTAAATATATAATTAGTTTTATCTAAAATTAATCTTTCAATTGTTTACTTATAAAAATGATGTAATAATAATAAAAATAGAAGCCAAAATATTAAATTTATAATTTATATAATAATTAATTCATAATGTAAAAAAAATATTTTGCTTTATTATCTTTATAAAAAAATAATAAATATTTAGATATTTTATTAAAATTAAATTTGAATAAAATAAAATAAATTTATATTAAAAAATTAATTTTTTAAAACTTTATTATGTAGTGATATAATTCAATTTTACATATATCAAATATAAAATAATACTACCTATAATCTAATTTAATTTAATCTAATTTCAATCGTGATCCCAATCCCAATTTGAATTCAGTCCGATGCTTAATCTCATCCCTACTCTGAACCTACTCTGAAACGCAGTAAAAGTAGTTTTCCCAAGAATATGTTTTTTTTTTTTTTTTTCCTTAATTGGATTAACTGGGCCAAGTCGAAACGAACCTTAGCTGGTAAAAATAAAATAATGAGAGTGAGTAGTAACGTGTAAAGAAGCTGCTTTACCAACGTTGAAAGTGTGTTGGTATGCGTTTAATTACAAGAATTCCAGTCGTCTCCTTGGACTTGTCCACTCTCTTCTTGGATTTTCAGGTAACCCTGGGAGCCTCTATCTGGGTAAGAATTACTTATTCTCAATTAATTAGTACATGTTTCTCTGAATATTTGGATGTCCGTTGTTCTGCATCGCTGGAGCCTAGAAGGGATTTCAACTAATATCTTTGGTTCACTCCTTGATGTTACATTTTACGTCGGAAAGGCGGTTAATGATTATAAGTTACAATATGATTTTCTTGTTTCAAGTTTGGATTCATTGATTGATGCTCACAAAACCATTATAGTTATGTAATTTAATAAGATAAAGCACGTGGCATATATGTTTCCTTCAACATTTTCAGTTGTCTGCCTTAACAAGCATATGCCGAATTGGGTGCAAACATTGGACTTGTTAGCTCTTACAGTTCTCAAAGCTTTTTCGTTGGGGCTGCAATGTTGCTTTACTGTATGAAATATGTGAATAAATTAAGATTTTTTGTTTTTAGTATGCTTTAAACTTAGAAATGGAACAATGAAAGTGGGAGGATCTAGAAATGGACTGTTTGGTGAATGTGCTTGGAAGAGTGGGTATGGAGTCACTGCTGTTACATGTTCCTTTTGTATGCAAGTCATGGCATGAAGCTAGTCTTGATCCTTTTTGCTGGAACTGCCTTGAGTTTCCTTATGCATATGATTTGAGGTCATAAAAATCCTTTATAAATAGATTCAAGGAGGTATACAGAATCAAGAACTTGACTGACACTGTGTTCATAAAGTTTATAATTGATCGTAGCTGTGGGACTGCAACTAAGCTTGTGCTCCCAAGTTATTGTACTGAAGAGGACTTGAAGTATGCTGCAGATCAGTAAGTTATTCAAATTATAGAAATTGTGTAATTTTAAAGTTGTGTGCTTCTTACAAGTTATGGTGTGGTATGCATAAGAATTACAGATGTGAACCAAGACAGACTCTTGTTTTCAGGTGTCCAGCTCTGGAAATATTAGGCTTGCCCAGTTATCTGTATTGTCAGCAGCTATCCATCATTCAAGAACTAATAGGAAAATGGAAGAATTTGGAAGGTTTAATTCTTGGAATTCCCACTGTTTTGAAAGATCATGATTTTGTTGCACTACGTGATGCTGTAGCTTACATTGGCATGGAGGAGATATCAGCCCTTGTCACTCTACTTCCAAGAATTAAGTACTTGGATATAAGCTGGACATTGATTGATCAGGAAGGTCTAATTATGATATTGGAAGGCTGCAAAGAACTTGTGTATTTGGATGTGAGTAACTGTGAAAATTTCTATGTTGATGAGCAGATACTGGAGATTGCTTCTCATATTCCGAAGTTCAATTACAAAGGTTCAAGACTTCTAGTATTCTCATCAACAAGCTTTGATGAGCATGTGTCAATGTATCGGCCATTTCTTCTGTTTCCACCAGGTGTTGGATGGTATGATAATATTTGGGAATTGATTCATTATGGTCATCGCCTTTATTATTATTCTGATGAAGGGTAAACTATTTACATGTATTATTATAGGACTTGCTATGATTTGGTATTGAATTAAGAATGCTACAGAGGCAATATATGTTATGCATAGCTCTAATCTAACTTATGGAATTATGCTGCAAATCCTTTATAAATGTAAATCAGTTGTTATTTTGTGAATGAGTTTCTCAGATTTTCAGCACTTCAAGTAGTTCTGTAATTGGTTAGAATAAGGGGAGGCTGGTACTAGACTTTTCATGACCAATGTAATTCCCCTGAAAGCAATCCCTCAACAGAAGAAAATGGTGTGCAGCAACTGGATATTTAACATTCCATCAGCATAACCTCTTAGGAATCAACATTGAACCAACAGAACCATCCAGCTAACAATGTATTCAATCCTCTAGCTTGAAGGAAAGTCAACTTAACTTCGTCATCTACAAAAAAGATCGTCAATGATCATGAGTAACAACAGAACCATATATAAGACTCCGTAGAATGCAGGTCAGTCACCAAGGGGTGGCAGCTACACTTTTGAAATCAAGCTCGGTATTCTGAATGTTTTGGTTAGGAACATCAAGATTACATTTCACTTCAGCAATCTGGGAACCATTTTTCTCCATCAGTAACATGAGTTTCGCCTTCCTTTCTTCAAAAAGCTTCATCTGCTTGACAACCTCATCCAACTCTTCCTTGGTTTTGGTTTGCTCATCAGTCTGTTCTGTCATCTCATTTTCCAATTCTTTCAACTCTTCTTTAAGCTCTTCCTCTCTTTCTTTGATTGGTCGCTGCGCAGAGAGACGCCTCTGCACAGTCATAGTGATAAAACCATGCAATTCTAGGTCACTAAGAGCTTCAGAAATTCTATTATATAAGCTTCTAGGGTTATTGACTTGTAACGTTGATGTCTGCTTCACCACGTTAGCAAAAGTTAGCATGTAACCAATTGCTAATCCTTCACAATACAACTCATTACATTTCTCTAAAAGTTTGAAATGAGGCTTCTGTGGCATCTTTTGAAATATTTCCAAAGATTCATCTGCTTTCAGTATTGATGAACACTCCACATAAGGCAAGCCCATATTCTCAACTAGCATTCTGTTACTCATTGACTCGCTCATTCTTCCTTCAGGATCATTTGACTGGTTGAAGGTCCCACCATGGATAAATCATGCACAAGAAAAACCTTTAGTGAAGCTAATAAATACAAGCGGGACACATAAAATTTCAAACATCCTTAGTTGAGTCATGTTGCTGGGTTTCTTGATAATAGCTACCTCAGCTTCTCTAGTACCACAACCTGTATCATAAGGTTCAGCTGCTTTTCTGCTGATGCATCTTCTATACCTGGAAAATGTGATCAAAAGCTTAAGGTCCAGAAGACATAGTCCAAATCTCAGAATAAATACAGAGTATGAGAGATAAAAGAATAAGAGTTTG
Organism: Boswellia sacra; assembly: GCA_013180625.2. Taxonomy (NCBI): domain Eukaryota; kingdom Viridiplantae; phylum Streptophyta; class Magnoliopsida; order Sapindales; family Burseraceae; genus Boswellia; species Boswellia sacra. The sequence goes on along the minus strand of SNVD02000761.1, from coordinate 89,754 downwards.
TTTCTTTCAACAAAATATCTCCCAGCTCAAGAAAAGCAATGCAAATATAAATCTAAAGCAAAATGCGAAAAAAAATGTAGCTGCGCTAAGATTTTTTTCTACCTTTAGAATCTCCCATACTGTTTTCAGGCGATTCAACACCAAAAACTGCATTTTCTTTTGCAACTAGTTTATCAATGGCACCGGTAGCTCCATCACAGTTCTTACCTGCAAATTCATAAATCAGAAGACAAAAGTTGTAGCATCAAGTTATGCATACCATTCACTAAAGTTTTGTACCTTTAATTAAAAGTTCTTGATGCAGAATCTTTCTCTTTGGACTGCCACTTTCACCTTCTTTCAACTGTATATCCTCCTTCAAAAATAAGATTAGAAATTAGTGGCATACCAGCAAGTCTAAGGATACACAAAATATGAGAAGAAAATAAATTAATACAGTGTGCCCCTTGCTCCCTCTTTGCAACCAAGTGTGGATTTAGTTTAAACTTCAGCAGTTTGCGCTGGGGATAAAAAGAAAAAGGAAAAAAGAAAAAAGTGAACAAGAAGGTATTGGTAGAGGAAAGGAAGATAGAGATACATGCACTAGTACAAAAGACTATATGGAAATATTACTTTCACTCAACATCGATCTTAGCTGAGAAACTTTGACAAACACAGCAAATTAACACTTACCTTTTTTAGCTTGTTCAAAGGAGAGTGAAATGTATCATCACTCATAGAGCTGGCCTTTTTCATTTCCTTCCCACTTGAGGTCACCAAATCCGAAACAGATTTTCCAATGCTCATATTTGGAGGGGACAACTCATCAACAGACATTAATATGAGTTCATATACATCAGGTGTGTTGCTGAGCAATTCAACAATAGCCATCTCAGCTTTACTGGTAATAGAACCTGTATCAGAGAATTTAGTTACTTTATCTGCTAATGTATCTTATGAACCTGAAAATTTGATAAAGTGTTAAGAAGCTGAGTCCCATTGTTTATATATTTATCTGAATGAAATGAGCCTACCAACTCCACCAACCAAAAAAAAAAAAACGGTAAGCTTGTTAGCAAAATGTCTATGTTGTGCAAAAATAGAGCTTATATAATCTTTTCCCGCATGTTAATCATTCTAAAAATTATAGCACATGCTTACAAACAAAGAACGATGGGCACCAAACATGACCTATAAATCCAAATACAGAAATTGAAGCTTCAAGTTACCCAATACCATTAACAAGAGGTTTTTGTGCCTTTAGACTCTCTTGTGTTCTTAGGTGATTAAATATCATTAATTGCGCAGTTATATATAACTTCAAGTTATCCGGCGGTACCATCCATATTTTTATACCTTTTATTGAAGGTCTGTCAGGCACTCCTATCTTCCTCTTCAGTCTGCTAGTTCCACTATCCTTCGGCTGTATTTTCTGCTTCAAAAGATTAGACATTGCTGACATACCATTAGTCAAGAACAAACAAAATATAAGGGGAAATATAAAAATTAATACTAATACCCTTCACTCCCTGTCTTCAACCAAGTCTAGATTTAGTGGGAATTTAGTTAATCATAACCTAATATCAAAAATTTGAGCCCAAAAAAGCAATGATTATGAGCTGATAGGAGAGCAAAAAAATGAAGAGAAAGAAATATATCCACAACTTGCATGAAACCCCAAAATGTAAACTTAACTCCACCGAAAAAAAAAAGGCGATCATAAAATGCAGAGAAACACCAAATTGTTCTAGATGTTTCAGTTTGACACTAAATATCTGAAAAATACTGCCGATTTTACTCAAAGGGAAGGAATCCACAAACAGATCTAGCCATAAAAACAACAACTTATATGCTACCAACTAGAAAGCGAAACCCGGAAGGAAGAAACTTTCACATTTAACTCTTAATTCACATAACACAATGTAATGTAGTGAGCTACAATACCTTGCTAGATGGTCGAACCCATTTGCTACCATCCCTATCCCAATCCCAGTGAGTCCTCAACTTCGCTTAAACTCATGATACTTATTTTGGTAGTCAAAATACACAAAGTAACTACTGGACCCTTTCGATGTAGAAACTACCACACCAGAACACCACCCACCAAGGTGCCATGCGTCAACGTGGTCGGACAATTCAGATGCTCAAAAGCATCGAGAGGGCGCAGAGGCCTCACATTAACAGCCTCAAGGAACTCTGTCAACCCTTTCGTGCCAATGGCATCATCACCAAACAATTTCAGGTACTCAACGAAGAGACCTCTGTAGGCAGTAGGAGGAGGAGTAGTGGCAGTCAGTGGTGGTGGCTCAATGACTTTGGCCATGAACCATACACCCGGAAACCAACCACGTCGCGGCTCACCTCCACCGTTGAACCTACGGCGAAGTTACTGTCACTGTTACTGCCTGTGCCTCGTATCTTAATCTTTGCTATTTAAACTCAAGGCAACGAGTCGAACTACAATCCAGCTGCTGTATCCATACAGCAGCTTCGTGGGCCGTTAGATCATGAGATCATCTTAGTTATGGAATCCTACGGTTGTCTTTAACTTGGCCAATATCTCAAAGTTTTACTTGTAGCCTGTTATCCCGGTTGCATGCATCCTTCATGTAAGATTTCCAACCTTGCCCTTTATCGTTTACGGTTTCTATCTGAGTTGATATTGTGTAAAGGTTTTTTGCTGCAGATCTTGTGAGTTACAAAGACCATGTCGACCCTGAAATTAGGTGACTAATGCATAGCCTATTAGAATCAGTCTTTATTGTTGTTATCAGAAATCCCTTATGTTTTTGTACGAACTTGTTGCTTCTCTGGTGAGGTTGGTTACCTTAGAGGCTCAATATCCTAGTGTTGGTTCTGATGCAGTGGGTTTCTTATTTTTGTTAGGAGCAATTGGGTTTGTATTGGCCGATCTATATGTTGCAGTAGGTTGGGGCACTTAAGAAGTTGTCGTGGGTATCGGTTAGTTGCATCGATTGTGTTTTGAGTCACTATTCGTCAATGACAGTCAAAACAGGTTGAACTTTGTGGTAAGAATATGTTATTTGTTGGTTAGGTGATTCGTTTACTAAGTGCTATATGCAATTAATTACAAAACATAGGATACTGAGGGTGCGGTCGATTCATATTAAGAGGGCAGGGCATGAATGCAAAATCTTGGTTTACAGAAATTTTGAAATTTAATTGGGTTTTTTTTTTTTTTATTGTTGGTAGTTTCGTTGCAGCTGCATCAATGCATATGAATGTGATTGTTGATTCATGGTGTATTTTACAGATAATGTTCAAACTGTTGTGTGTTAGGGCCAAAAAGTTGTGATTGCTTTTAAGAGGGAAGGATGCAGCATCGAATTGTGTTTGTATAAACCTCAAATAAGAACATGGAGATAGATGAAAAGGCTTAACAATATGCCCAATTTTGGTTACCTTTACGCAACAGACACACACTTGCACACAAACACAGACATTATGTTTCTGTTTACCGAGAAGCTGACAACGATATTGGTTTGAATGTTTGCTTATAGATGTTTTAAAAGTATGAAGCTTTGAGCATGTTTTTACTATAGCAATTTTTAGTTTGGGCTTAGTTCTACATAGATTACAATAGTTATAGGTGTGCATAATGTACAAGATGCAATTTTGTTAACATTGTTTTACTGTTACATGGTTGCTGTGGAAATGATATTGCAATACTCTATCTTCAACAATAGCGTTTCCTTTGCGTGGGTGTTGGGTTGCTTATCTTCATTTGAAGCATTTTTTTTGTGCTCTTGCCTTTGCAAAGGTACGTTGTCAGTGTGTTTTGCATTATCTGTAGTCGTGTGACCAATGTAAATGTGCTAGTATCCCATAACTTGGTTAACATCCTATAGCGGTTACTGGGTATAAATGGTGTGTAGCAACATATAAAATATCTTCCATACTTCCATATATGAATAGCAGATTCGCAATTTGCTTTTATCGATGCAGTGTGTATGCTTATGAATGGACATCTGCCTATTTTATTGCAATTAATTACAAGATGCGCATGATTTTGTTAGGTGAGGGTTATTGTAACACTTGAGCATTGGTTGATGTACAATATTAATATATTGCTTAAGAACTAAGAAGGTAGTAAGTTATTTTCATGTAATTGCAGATGGGGAGACGTCGTCTTGTGCACTTGAAAAGCGTAAGAGATGTGGAATACCAGATAGCACGGAGGTTAGCTAGGATTTCAGCCGTTACTCGTCATACAAAATGTTGTGTAGATAGTGTATATACATTTGGGCTATTTGTTTTTAATTTATTAGCAATAACGTAGTTGTACCGAAGCTCCAGTGGAATTGTAAAATTAAATGCCTGTGATGTCATGGCTTATGCTCATTAGCAGATGTTGAATAGTCCAGAATGTGACAGCAGAAGCTCTTGCCCTCAAGTTACCATGGATGATGTGGCAGCCTTGACATGCGGAGCAACATGTGCAATGAGATCAACAAAATCATTGCTCAAGAGGAAGCAACTGACATAAGAAGTTTACATACAGTTTGTAGTCCGCAGTGGTTTGTACGATGTGCTTCACAACTATTCAGAAAGAAGCTGTTAGTTGTATTGGTTTAGGGTCTATTGTCCATTCAAACTGGGGAAGATTAAGACGGTATTTATGTCTGAAGCTAGTGCATGATTGGAATCTTGTCACATGTACGTTGGCGATCAATGGTATTGACTTGCATATCATAGAAGAGAGCTTCACAGAAATGATAGGCATACCCCACGGAGGGTCTTCTGTTTGCTTGCGAGGTCCTGAATCTGACATAGCAGACTTGCGGAGTAGGTTCGGGTGTACGTCTGGTGGCATACGTCTTACGTCTCTTCCAGAGATAGTGGAAACGTCAACTACGGCTGATGATGACTTCCTCAGATCTTTTTTCCTTTTTGCTATGGGCATGTTGCTATGTCCAACATCAACAACGCATGTGAAGGCTTCATATTTGCATGTTGTCAAAGAGGTTAGAGCAATCAATTCATTGATTTTGTCTCGGTTCTGTTTCGCTACCCTTCGTGATAGCATATGGAAGTACAAAAGATTGACAACTTCAAACATATATGGTTGTGTGCTATTTCTCCAGGTATATGTGGATCTGTATAATTATTTTTTCATTGTACAATTTGCATTTGTCAGCTTCGTAATGCTTTGTTAACAATGAAATTTTGATTTTTGTCACTTTTTGGTGAAGTTGTTCTATTTGCATCATGCGTCAACGCATCTTGCGCTCGTAGACATATCAATTCCACCGATAATGGCATGGGATGATCACAAGATTAGAAGATGTCTACGCTGGTTGCGTCAGGAATGTCATCGACAAACTATTATGGTATGACATTTACTCCCATCTTTGCTTGAGCAATGAATTTAGTTTCTATAAATTAACAGGTCAAGTTATGCTTTTATTGGTAGATATATCGTTTTACTCTGAGCCCAGTACACGGTTTTCCCATATTGCATTCACTGGCCCTGACTTTAAGTCATTGAACGTTGTATGGCAGTGGTATTTAACGTTTGTGAATGTGTATGATGATAACGTTGTTAGTGGTAGTGTGAGTGTTTAGCGTTTGTAGGAGATACGTCAACAATCTGCCAACTGTTTGAAACTAATTATCGAACTCGACCTACATGTTCTTCATAGAGTCGGAAGATTATTGTTCACATACGGATGTGGTTTTAAGATGTCGTTAGGTTTGTTGGAGTGAGATAACAATTTATGCAATATTTGTTTTTGTCGAACTTCCCATTTTTATACCCCTTTCCTACGTCCGAATCCGTATTGGCTTATTGCACTTGGTCATTTTTTTCTTGTTCTATATGAACCCGTTGTGGTTGGTAGTCATAATAGACCTTTTGGATTAGTTTGTAATGATTTTTTTTTCACGTATTTGTAATTTTGTTATTGTAGAAACTAAAAGTTCACATTTCATTTGTTCATAAACCTTGGTGCATCTACTTAATATGAGAGTTAATTTTACCAGCATACATCCGAGGATATATTATCTGTCATGAGCATAGCAATCACTAATGTTTCGGTTTCAATGCCACTTCATAGGACGAGATGCAATATGCTGATAAAGGTTGTCCCAATGCAAACATTGAACATATGCTGTGTGGCCTTGAGGAGACAATCAAATCTACATATTCTATGGTTTCAACCATGCTCAAAACTTCGAAGGAGGCTCTGCTAAAATACAAAACACTATTACTACTATAATTAGTGGGAAGCAGTAGATGGTTGTTGGTAATATATTATCTTACCTTACTACCTCATGATGCCGATTTTGTAATGATAAATTCACTCGCAAACGTTATGCCACGTATGTTATGTTGTGTTGGCTGTAATTGAGCCCTAGAAAACCACTGCAAGTGTAACAATTTTCCTTTTATTCTCTGTTGATTGTGACTGATGGCCAGGAGACATTTAGTGTCAGTCTCGTTTATTGGAAATGTTGTTTGCTTATCTTCCACCATTAGTTGGATTGTTGTGAACACTTGCATTGATGAGCGCACTAACTTACTTTCTGTGACTTTGATTTTAGTAACGTTGTTAACAAACTATTAAATGATCGAATCGCTTCTGATGTCACATATTATTTGTTGTTGCTCTAGTTTGTAAGATAACTTGCGATGTCATCAACAAATGCGAAGACGTTAAGTTTTCAGTTGTAAAGTAAAGTTTGCGATTTCTCATGAAATGTAATAACAAAAAATGCCTGCACATTTGGTTTCACCCAGCCCAAAGGCAATTATTGGTGTGATGCCCTCTCAGTCCATCCTTCTTGGAAGCTTATTAACAAAGATAGCGTCACCTGTTAGAGTCCAGCTGTTATACGTCATATATATGGGGCTACAAGGTCTTCGATAATTGGCTACAATAACAACGAAAGCTGACTGTCCATTTCATTTGGTAATTGCTTACGGCCCCTCATTTGCTCCCCAAGTCCAGCTATGTGGTTACATTAAATTTGAAATTGTAAAACCAAAAAAAAAATTGTTCGACTCTATCTATCTACCAAGGGGTAGCATTGAAAAAGTAATATTATTATTTTTATTGTGGATATATGTAATTAAAATTTGGAAATAGTGAGGACATTAAATTAAGAGTTATTGAAGGAAGACAGTATAAGTAAATTTTATGGAGTTTAACTTAATTTAGTATTACTTACTCTATATTGGTGAATGAATATAAATTAACATGAATAAAATATAAATATAAACACTACTATAAGTCTATTATACCAAAATAATATAATTTTGGTATAATAAACCAAAAAATAAATAAATAACACAAATGTTATATTAAGAAATTATGAGAGTTAATTTAACCAGAGTAATGTAATATGTTAGCTAGCTAACTAATTAAGTAGATAAGAAAAATATAACTACTAATAAAACATTGAGAGTGTATTTTACCTAAGTATTGTAACATGCTATCAATAGAAATTATAATGTCCACCGTGGAAATATAATGCTGAAAGATTATTTTAAATGGTAAGCGGTGCATGGCGTGAATTTTTTACAACAGTGATAAACAAAGGTCCGTAAGTAGTCAAGATAAAATAAACATTTGGATTTTACTACAGTACACTTGTTGTATCCATAAAATAACTGTGTATTTTGCGCAAAAATCATAAATATATTGTAAAAGTTGTAAACAAATGAATAAAAATTGTATGTAAAAAGTCCTAAATGGAAAACATATAAAAATCGTACATATGATTTTTTTCACTCAATTACAAATAAAAATTGTATGTTTACGATTTTTACATGTTATAGAAAAACTGTAGATGGTACAGCTGCTGTACTGTAACAGGAGTCACAACATTTACATATTACTCCGAATTGTTCAGCATTTTGCTACGGTTGACACTATAATTTCATAAACTCCACAACAACCGTGCATAAGTCATAAACCATATAAAATTGTTAAAAAATGCCTTTGGCCAAAGTTGTATACAACCCTATTAAATATTGGGTTCTAACGTAAATTCGTGCAGATGTCGTAACTTACAAAAAACATTCATCTACCCTTGGAAACACAAAGTTGAAAGCGTCATAAAAATTCTATCACCTTCTTTGCTGCGACATACGACGACTTGCATAAGTGGTAAAGGGGTAATGTTGTCTTCTAAACTTGTAAAGTAGGTCTAGAAGTTGGAACTGCCTCTTACAAAAACGTCGATATCGACACTGTAGACAAGTGTTTGTCAGTTTATTAGCAGGATTTCTATTATTTGTCAACATTTGCCTTCTTGCTATTTGCTATAGATGTCGTAAATTACCAGTAAATGTAGTACATCAATGTGCAAAAGTCATATAAAGCATGAAACAATCGTAATAAAGGTTATTATTTTCCTGAAACTGCCAAAAACTACAAGTTTCAAAACTAATTACAATACCATGTACATCTTGTAAACAAGCTATACATACCATGGTGGTAAATGGTGTTAAATAGCCGTCGACGGCAGTGTTGCATTAGTAATGCATTAAGTTGAGTAATACACAAGCCATTTTAGGTCTTCATTTATTCAACTATCTTATTATATCAAATTTTGGCAAAAGTCGCAACTTTTCAAATAAAGTCGCAAAGCATATAGTCCAATACTTGTAACCATCAAGTGCAAATCACAGACGAGATTACCATTCACTTGGTAACCAACGACAACTTTAATTTTCTTAAATAAATACTCCTGTAGAAATGTCGTTTCCATGCCATAAATGGCAACAATACCTTAAAGTCTGTCAAAAACATCACTAATGACTTTCTCATCTTATAGCAAACTTCATTTTACCGCCGATTTATCGAAATTCAAGCATTTTACTATTGGACTATGAACGCCACAGACTCACCCAATGGAAATCATTTTATACTTTCTAAATAACAATATATTTAGCATGCACGGGTAATTATATGATATTCATTTCATTAGAATTTATTCTTGTCAAAATCTGAACATATCATAAGTCATAACTTACATCACTTTACAATAAAATATTGATCATGACATTTACTTACCTTAATACTGTTTACTCCTACAACTATAGTATTAGAGATAGCAATTGAACTCGTTCCCAACATGGACGTATATAGGCATCAAAATTAAATCATTCTTATTTATTTATAAAACATAATATTTGTCGTACACATAAACGAATTGTTTTAACCCCTGTAACCAAAACGAATGTTGCAGTAGCCCACTTTGTAGTTTTCGTTTTCAAAACAACTATACTAACATAGGAATTTTTAAAATTTAATATCAATGTTAATTAATTATATCAACATTTATTAAATAATTTGACGGTAAACGGTCAACGAAGCGAAATGTACATTACTTACATCATCTACATTTGCAACTTCATTAATTTTTCCGTAAGCAACGAGTCTTGGAGCATTGCTTATGACATATGGGCTACAACAACTTTACTGTATCATGTTCAAATCATTAATATATGTCTGAATGATTAATGTCAACAGTATTTAAAAAAATTATAATTACGACTTTTACTAGTTTTGTAGTTACGACTTTTTATATACGACTTTTGCTTGCTTTTTACGACTTTTACATGTGTGTTCACGATTTATTGTATAAAACACACAATTGCTTTACCGTAATTTCTCTGGTAAATATAACATAATTACGATGTAACAACCCATTGCGAAATTTTTATTTTTTTGAGGCTATATTCATCATTTTCAATGTGCCACTTCATGCCATAAAAGACAATAATTATGACAAAGCGACTTTTATTAATTAATTGTCGATTTTAATTATTGCCATGTATATGTTGATTAATGGATTAGTTAGTTTCGTTTCAATTAATTTTGCTCCATTAAAGTGTCTTAAACCCATACTATAACTGCGTATTTTGTGGCAAATTACTTGTGGCACATTGTTCATATTGTAAATGTATGAACTAAATTTGTATTACAAAAGTCATAAATATAAAATATGTAAAATCGTAACTACGCATTTTGATCAATCGCTTACGAGAATTAGGCCTATGTCTACGATTTTTACCCCCTACAATAAAGCTACAAATTAGTTTAACCTAATGAACACTTTACCAAATGTCAGACATTAGACAAGAGTAACTATAACATGGTTGCATACAATATGTACAACATGAACTAACTTAACTGACCTCTTATCAATTTACTTAATTTGTTGTTAAGCTTACCATGTTTTGACGTTACAGTCTTCAAATTTTTTGTGTAAATATTAATCCAAATTTATGTTATTCTTTTCTATAACGAATAAAGCCATTGGTATCAAATTATTTAGTATTTCAACCATCGAAATAAAACCCCTCCTTCTTTATGTACTTACCTGATTATGAATGAACTTGATCGATATTTTTTTCCATGTTTAGCTTAATAATAATCTGATAACACAACGATTTGACAATTTCGCAATTGGTTATTATGAATTATTTACGTTAGCCTATACTGTCATATTTCAAAGAAACTTATAGTGCATGACATTGACATATATATCAATATACAGGATTATTTTTTCCATTTTTAGATCTGCTACATATTCAGTTATAGGTTTTTGCCTCTTTTAATTTTGACTTCCTGACTTGTATACTGTATACAGCTACTCAATACCAACCCCCCGAATTTTTGCACACATTGATAGCAATTTCGGCGATACCGTAGTAGGGATGCAATTGAGTTGTAAAATGTTTATTACTCCTAGATGGTATCGCAGTTAATAATGTTATCTGATTATTATATGCCAAAAACTTTTTCAACACCTACACACCACGTCATTCACCACTTTTGTGAGTCCATGTATAAAAAGTTTGTCCAAAAACACCACGAACAACATGCCTACTAACATAGTAACCATGAACCCAGACGTCAGGATATACGTACCTTTCATTTAACACTTACCACTCAGGTTTCAGAAGTACATCACATAGAGTCAATGCCATTACCACTGCCTGTATTTTCAAAGGCGTTCTTCCGTCATTGTTCTTAAGTACAATCTCCAGAAAACTTTACGAAGCTTACATCATGCTTTCCGCTCAATCGATCCTTTAAAAAGTTATCAGGTTTTACCATTGTACAACAATAGAGGATAACCACGGTGCGTTGCCTTTACTATAAATAGTTACATGCCCTGTTAGTTTACAAAACTCACAGGTTATGCGTAGTGCAGCATGTCATGAAGTCACGTATTTGGAGTGCTTCTATGTCGACCCATGACTGCGACTTCTCCACATTGCCCTATCCCTCATTCCTTTGCATGTCCAACTCCTCAAAGTGGCCATCCCTTTGTCCACCACCCGTATAACCAATATTTGTCACCTCAAAATCTTTCTCTTGGCTTATGAAGGGACGGAAGCCTTCAACGTCAAAAAAACAACTTTGGTCTCCTTTGTCATGCGTCCATAACTGCTCAACAAAATTTCCAGACCGTATCTCCTCTTCCCCATCATGTTCTTCATATTCTTCCCTCTTTATACGTTTGTCCCTTTCTCTGTTAATAACCCTTGCTTTACAGGTAGTTTTCGTGTGCCTGATATACCTACATCTCCCATACCGTCGAGGCCTTTTTGCCTTCGCCATATGTCTTGCTTCCCAAGTGCCCTCCCCTTTCACAAGAGGTGGGTCCTTTATAGTCTTTGTATTCTTCCTCTATCTTTCCTTCGATACCTCCCCTTTCCTTTCCATATCGATCAGATGTTTGGCCCTTATAGTCATATTATGTATACATGCCACTGCCTCTTTGTAACTGGCATCGGTCTGGGCTGCAAATTCCTACATATTTTTACTAAAAGTTGCTAATGCTCCCATCCTTGCCATTTTCTTTTCCATCCATGGCTGATTTGTGTTTCTACATTGCGAAATGAAATTTAACTTTGCCTTTTTGGCCCATGATAGCTGTTTATTTATGTATTACTTTCATATCAATTCGTCTATGTTTCTTTGCTATATTCTTTGGTATTTTTATGTTTTTGTGTGGTTTTGATGTTTGTAGGAGTTTTGGAGCAACTTGCACAAAAATGGAGTAAAACCCTTCATTTTCACCTCTGCTAGTCAACCATCTTCTCGGATTTAATTGTATTGATATACAATGAACCCGATGACATGTTGTATACCGTTGGAAAGCTCTCGAAGTCTATTTTTTAGAGAAATTTACGGTTCATGAATTCATTTAGTGTACCAAAAGTTATAATCAAAACAGTGTGAGAAGTGTAGAAATATAATTTCACAAATCTTTGTAGCATGTATGATACGGGGCACTGTAGCATGTTACTGTAGCAGAGTATATAAACACATTTTAGGGTTTTATTTTGGTAACTTGAAGAGAGGAGAACGTGGAGGAGGCTGCATCTTTGGATTTCTCTCATCTCTTAGAGTTCTTGAAGGAGATTGAAGGCTTGGAAAGAGGAAGAGCTACAAATCCTAAGAGATTTCATCAGATTTGCTAAGTTTTTCATTTCCCTTTCATTTTCTGGAATTGCTATGCATTGTATTGCATTTGTATTGTGTCTGAATATGTGTAACTAAATCTGAATTGGTTGAGGGTGATTTCAAAGCCCTTGATATGGTGTTTGTGAGTTGATTTGCAAGAAATTATTATCCAATTCTCTAATTGAAGTTGCTTGTATTTTCCCATGTTTAATGCTTATGATTACTTGCTGATTGTATTTGGGTGGACAACTGAATATAATCTGGATATTGTCTATTGCTAGATTAGAAATCTTGATCCGTAATTGTCTTGAATTTCTAATCATTAGTAGCAAAATTGTGATCAGAGATTGCAATTGGAGAATATGACCTAAGTTAAATAATCCAAGCTTGTGTGTTTATTGATTAGATCAACCTGTCTTTCTTTTCATAATGCATCCATTGAATTAAATTTAAAGAGCTTGTCCTAGGTTGTTTAATGGATAGAGATTAAATAAAGAGCCTGTTTTATTTAACAACAAAGTAAGGAAAGATTGGGATAACAGAGCTTATTTTATCTACGGTTTGATAATTTCAATGGTGTAATTGGATGATAATTCTACAATTAATTCGCAAATCCATATCTTGTGGTGGAGAATGATCCCTTAACCAGATTTCTATCATTGATTAATTTCCATTTCAATTAAGTTTGCATTGTGTTATTCATTAATTACTGTCGTATTCAGTTTTTCATCTAGTTAATTAACCAACAAAACCCCCCATTTAGTTAATTGTTGCTGGAAATAACAAATTCAATTAGAATCAATCCTCGTGGGAACGATATCTTACTTATCACTTTATTACTTGTGCAACTAGTATACTTGCTAGTTTCGAACGCATCAAGTTTTTGGCGCCGCTGCCAGGGATTGATTTTCTAATCGATTTGTTGTTTTGTTTTTATTGTTAATTCCTATTTTTGTTTGTTTTTCTTTTTGATTGTTTGTGTTTAGGCGACATGGCAGTAAACTTCCAACAATTCAGTAGCCGATTTGAGCCACAACTACATTGGAGGAGTAAATGAGGTAAGCACTCAGAACATTGAACAACAACTTTCTGAGCTAACTTCTCTTGTGGAAAACATGGCTGTAGGAGATATGCAGAAATCTTATGCATGTGGGGTATATTCTACCATGGAGCATCCAATCGACATGTATCCAACTTTACAAGAAGAATATATGGAACAAGCCAATTCCATGGGTGGATTTCCAGGACAAACAAGGCAATGGTATGATCCTTCTCTAATACTTACAATGCTGGATGGGAAGATCACCATAATTTCAGTTACTGGAATCATCAACCAATCACTCCAAATGTATACCAAATCGGCCACAAGGTTTCAATCAACCTAGAGTGCAGCAACCATTTCAAATGCAACCACCACCAATGCCACAACCAGCACCACAACCAGCTCCAGAAACTCAGGTATGTCACTCCAGGATATTGTTAATGCACTTGCCACTAACACAATGCAATTCCAGCAGGAAACTGGGGCAAGTATCCAAAACCTGGCAAATCAAATGGAACAATTGGCTACTAGCATGAGCAAATTCGAGGGCCAAGGCTCAGAAGAATTATCTTGTCAAATGGTGATCAATCCAAGAGAGAATTCTTGTGCGATAACTTTGCAAAATGAGAGCAATTAGATGTCCTGCCAAAGAAATCACAAACTGATGAAGAAGATGACACCACTTCCACCATGAACAAGACATCATCCTCTAAGGTAAGTTTTAAAACTGCTATTCCTTCTTATGTTACTCCTCCACCTTTTCCTAGCAGATTTGCAAAATCAAAGAAGGAGAAACAAGAACAGGAAATCCTGAAAACTTTTCACAAGATTGAGGTAAATATACCACTTTTGGATTCTATCGAGCACGTACCTCATTATACAAAACGTCTCAAGGAGTTATGCACCAACGAGAGAAATTTAAAAGGGAATGAGAAAGTAAGTATGGGGGAAAATGTTTCAACTGTACTACAAAGAAAAATTCCTCCGAAATGCAATGATCCAGGTACGGTCACCATTCCATGCACCATTGGTAAAACCAAGTTTGAAAGAGCTATGTTAGATTTAGGAGCATCTATTAATGTCATGCCATTTATTTATGCTCCTTTAAATCTTGGACCTTTTACGAAAACTGGTATTACCATTCAGTTTGCTGATCATTTTAATGCATATCGCAAAAGAGTTGTGGAAGATGTGCTTGTGCAGGTGAATCAATTGGTTTTTCCAGCAGACTTCTATGTCCTTAAAATAGAGGATGAGACATCTCCTAATCCAACACCGATTCTTTTAGGGAGACCATTCTCGAAAACTGCTAGAACAAAGATTGATGTTCATGATGGCATTCTCACCATAGAGTTTGATAGCAAGGTTATCCGTTTCAATATTTTTTAGGCAATGAGGTACCCTAGTGACTTACATTCTGATTTTGCAGCTGACGTTATTGATTCTTTGCCACAACAATGTTTTGAGTTAACTCGCAAGATGGATTGGATGTAGCTATTAGTGAGCACATAGGGACAGAAAATTCTAAGGAATCAAGAATTTTTATACAAGTGTCCAAACAAATGGAGGAAGCTGTGGCAAGCTTAGATGAGATCATAGCTATAACCACGAACAAGTATGATATTTTGTACATTGAATTGCCTTTATCTAATGAGAAACTTATTCCTTCTGTGATGAAAGCCAATACCTTGGAGCTGAAGCCTCTTCCAGATCATTTGAAGCATGTATTTCTGGGTGAGAAAGACACTTTGCCAGTCATAATAGCAAAGGGCCTTGCACCATTACAAGAAGAGAAACTCATCCGAGTGCTTCGAGATCACAAAACAACCATTGGGTGGACAATCGCTGACATCAAAGGTATTAGTCCAGCCGTATGCATGCACCGCATCTTGTTAGAAGAGGGATTCAAGCCCACTAGAGAAGTACAGCGAAGGTTGAATCCTCCAATGATGGAAGTTATCAAGAAAGAAATCTTGAAATTGTCAGATGTGGGTGTGATTTATCCAATTTCGGACAGCAAGTGGGTGAGTCCAGTCCAAGTTGTTCTGAAGAAATCTGGTGTTACGGTGGTTAAGAATGATAATAATGAGCTAGTTCCCACTCGTATCCAAACTAGCTGGTGAGTTTGTATTGATTATCGGAAGCTCAATTCAGCAACTCGCAAGGATCACTTTCCTTTGCCATTCATTGATCAAATGCTGGAGAGGTTAGCAGGTCATTCTCACTATTGTTTTCTTGATGGCTATTCAAGATATAATCAGATTGTCATTGCCCCCGAGGATCAAGAGAAAACTACATTCACAAGCCCATTCGGTACATTTGCCTATCGACGCATGCCATTCGGTAATGTGGCCTTTGAATTTGATGAGAAATGCAAAGAGGCATTTGAGAAACTGAAGGAACTCTTGACTTCGGCTCCAATAATCCAATCTCCAAATTGGAATCATCCATTCGAGATCATGTGTGATGCGAGTGACTACTGCTGTGGGTGCCGTTTTGAGGTCAACGAATTGGTAAATTCCCACATGCCATTTTATCTATCGCTCTCGGACTTTTTAAATTGATGTGCTTACCTACTTTAATTATTCAACCACTGAGTAAAGGCTAGGCTAGCGGTTATTTTTGCTTCAAAAAGTTTCGATCTTTTTGATTGGTACTAAAGTAACCGTTTATTCTGATCATGCAGCTTTGAGGTACTTGCTCACAAAGAAAGATGCTAAACCAAGGCTTATAAGGTGGATACTCCTTTTACAGGAGTTTGACTTGGAAATCAAAGACAAGAAGGGAAGTGAAAACTTAGTTGCAGACCATCTCAGTCGCATTGTCCATGATAAGAATGCACTGCCATTACAAGAATGTTTTGCGGATGAACAATTGTTGTCTCTAAATGTAGTAGCGCCTTGGTATACAGATATTGTCAATTACTTAGTTACGAAGAAGCTACCACATGACTTGACTTGAGCTCAAAGAGACAAGATCAAGAACATTGCCAAGTATTACATATGGGATGATCCGTACTTATAGAAGCATTGTTCTGACCAAGTGATAAGAAGGTGCGTTTCTGAATCTGAATTTAATTCAATTTTAATCTTCCGTCATTCTTATGCATGTGGAGGTCACTTCAGACCAGAAAGAACAGCCCTTAAAGTTCTTGATTGTGGATTCTACTGGCTATCATTGTTCAAAGATGCATATCTTTTCTGCAAAGCTTGTGACCGTTGTCAAAGGACAGGTAATTTAAGTGCCAAAAATCAAATGCCACAAACCCCTATACTTATTGTCGAGATTTTTGATGTGTGGGGTATTGATTTTCATGGGTCCTTTTCCTTCATCTTTTGGTAATGTTTACATTATACTTGCTGTGGATTATGTTTCTAAATGGGTGGAAGCAAAAGCTACGAGAACTAATGATTCTAAAGTTGTTGTAGATTTTGTGAAATCTAATATTTTTGCAAGATTTGGAACACCAAGAGCCATGATTAGCGATAGAGGGACACACTTCTATAATAGATCATTTGAAGCCTTGCTCAAGAAATACAACATCACTCACAGGGTGTCTACTGCATATCATCCACAAACTAGTGGTCAAGTTGAAGTTTCAAATCGGGAAGTCAAATCCATTCTCGAGAAGATAGTGAATCCTAATAGAAAAGATTAGAGCCTACGATTGAATGATGCACTTTGGGCGTACCGAACTGCTTACAAGACACCTATTGGTATGTCTCCGTATAGGTTAGTCTATGGTAAGCCATGTCACCTTCCAGTAGAGCTCGAACACAAAGCATGGTGGGCAGTAAAGCTTTGTAACATGGAGATGGATGCTGCTGGAGAATAAAGGAAGCTTCAACTGCAAGAATTGGAAGAACTTAGACATGATGCCTATGAGAATTCCAGAATTTACAAGGAGAGAACTAAGGCATTTCATGATAACATGATCTCCAGGAAGAATTTTGAAGTGGGACAGAAAGTTCTTTTATTTCATTCTCGCCTCAAGTTATTTCCAGATAAATTACGATCTCGATGGTTTGGACCTTTTGTTATTACTAATGTTTTTCCTCATGGTGCAGTGGAAATCAAGAGCTTAAAAACGGACAAAGTATTCATGTGAATGGCCATAGGTTGAAGTGCTTTATTATGAAATTCCAGTGATTCGGACATTGAGGAGGTACCTCTCTACGAGCCAGCTTATCTTGATGGGTGATGGCAAGTAAAGTCAGGTTGAGGACGTTAAACCAAGCGCTTATTGGGAGGCAACGCAATATTTTTGAAACATAAATAAAAAGAGACAAAGAAAAGAAGGTAGTAACAATCAGTTTTTGTGTTTCGAGGAGATTCCTCTCATGGGCCATTATAATTGATCAGGTTTTATCTCTCTTTGCCATCTGTCTCATTTGCTTTATTGTTTGTTTTTTGACTTTCGTTTGCTCTTGTGTTTTTATTTCTTTTATGTGTCTCTATTTTCTTTTCTTTTCTTTTCCTTTCTTGTGTTTAATTTGATTATTCCGTGCTTCGAGTTCAGTTGTGCAACAGCTTGAGGAAACATTCAAACGGGAGTTGAAGCCATTGTTCGAAGGTTTGAAACGTGCATATCTGGGAGACGAACAAACTCAATTGCATTATCGATAATATCTCTCCTTTTCTCCTCTCCAATGGATGTTGATATCTTTCTATCGAACCTTCGTAAATATTTCCCTTCACTTTCTTAAAATGCTGTGTTTAAAATTTATAAAGTACGGATGACTAGACTTTGGGTATTGATGCTCCTAAATGTGCCTGCGAATATCCGATGGCTTATTGAAGCCAAGGTGAGATTGTCAGGTGAGCCCGACGTTAATCTCGCAAAATACATGCCTGGTCTAGGGAAAAGCTACTACGCCAAGAGGCGAAGAGCGAAGAGGTTACAAGTATGCTATAAATGTGCTAGATGAAATTGTAACCAGACTTGTCGTTCATTAGGTCTTGTGTCCAGGAATAGAGAAGATAAACTTTCATTTATTAAGAATGGTTTGAGTAATGAGTCGCTGGATAATGTTTTGTTAACTCTTGATCACATTCTTGCGGACTTGTTCAGCGTGAATTGCTTAATCTATGGACACAATTTCGTGATGAATTGCAGTGTTATAGTCTAGGGAAAGTGACTAAAAACGACCCTGTTTGCCAGTTTATAAGAAAACTGGATGGGAAGCAAATCCCCGACTCATAGAAGGCTTTTCAGCCGTTACTGGACGTAAAACCGGAGGAAGATGTGAGCCATAATCACAACTACTTGTATATTTGAATGTGTTGTTGCTGTCGAATTTTATTTTTTTCTTGTTTGGTTTGATCTGATTATCAATGTTGTTTTTGTGTTGTTGTTGTTTGTTGATTTTGTTTGTTTTAATTTCAAGTTTTCTTTTTGACAAACCATATGACTACCCTATGGCATAAGTACACATGGGAGACAAGTGTGGAGGTTTTGTCAACCTCTACCGAAAGTGTATCTCTATTTTTTATGCTTGACGTGGGAGACAAGTGTGGGGGTTTTGTCAACCCCCGCCGAAAGTGTATCTCCATTTTCCATGCTTCACGTGGGAGACAAGTGTGTAGTTTTTGTCAAACCTCGCCGAAAGCATATCTCATTTTTTCAAATCTTGGGGCGATAAATCTGCATCGAGCAACTCCCACCGAAATTATGTCCCCATGTGTCAAATTTGTGAGTTTTACGTGTGTATATATCCATCCTGCATATTTTGAAATGTCATTTTATAACCTGTCTTGCACTTGAATCGCATAATACCTAACGTACATCATTGTCTTACACAAGTTTAGAGCACTTTTAGAAATGGAGAAAACACCAATTCGGCGATTCCAAATATATGCGTATTTTGTGGATCGCAATTTGGTAAAGATGGAGAGTTTACAACAGCAGCTCTTGATCTTGGTAGGACATTAGCTGCAAGGTGTATTCATTTGATTTACGGAGGGGGTAGTCTTGGGTTAATGGGGTGTGTGTCAACAGCTGCATCCCTAGGAGGGAGCAAAGTTCTCGACATTATCCCTAAACCATTAGCTGTACGAGATATCGTAGGCAACACAATCGGGGAAGAGTTACAGGTCTCTAGCACGCATGAGCGTATTGCACATATGGTTGTTAAGTCCGATGCATTTATAGCTTTGCCTGGAGGTTATGGTACATTAGAGGAGATATTTCAAATCACCTCTTGGGCACAGCTAAACATCCATCGAAAACCCATTGGTTTGTTAAATGTTAATAATTTTTTTGATGGTTTGTTGTCCTTTCTTGATCAAGCTGTAGAAAAAAATTTCATCTCAATGTCAGCAAGGCAAATCCTGGTTATAGCTTCAACTGCAGGGGAGTTAATTGACAAACTACAAGAATTCGTCTATTCGCCTGATGCAACAATGGCTCGGATAAATTGGTTTGGAGAAGGCAATAAAAGGCGTCAACTGGATTTAACACTCCATCTGTAATCTCTATTTGCTGGTTTGCTTCGTTTTTGTTTGCTTTCTTTTTAGTGTGTTTATTTGAGATTTTTCATGTCATTTTTTTGAGCTTTTTCATGTTATTTCTTTCGTCCCAGGTAATATTTTCTAATCTCGGTTTTTAGAGTGCTGGCTTAAAAAGTTCAAGTTCTCTTGAAACGCATTCTGGATCTCTTCAATCCATAATGGCTGAATAAGGAGGCTAACTTCTAAACTTTTTAGACCCATTCTAACTAACTTGTTTTTGTTTGCTGACTTGTTGAACTTTGTTATTTATGAGTGAGTTTAGTTTTGCGTAATTTAGAGTTGTTATGTGTTTTTATCTTTATCAGTTTCGATTCAAAAAAACAATTGTGGAAAAACCTGAGAATGGCAGAATATGGGGTTTTCTTAACTCTTGAAACGCATTCTCTCTCAATAAATTTGTAGTTTGTTTATTTCATGTTGTTTGAAGTGTCTTGTTTCTTGTTTTGTTCTTTCATAATAAAGGTATATAGGCTGGAAACCTTAAGTCTGCGGGCTGCTGGTCCTAAGGTTTTGTTCTTGCATTTTGTGGGTCGATGATAAGATAATGATTGAATTGAGAATAACTCTTGGAAAATGATAAATAATGCATGGGTCTGTGTGCTTGAAATGTTTATTGGTTTTCGCTTTGCCTTTGATTCCTTGCACAACATTGAGCACTGAGCTATTATCACTAAGTTATTTGTTTACTTAGAGAAAGTTTATGTAATTTAAGTGTTTCTTAAGATTTCAATGAATTCTAGAACTTGTTTGATGGTCACTCGAGGCGAAATCCTAGACTGTGCAACATTGGGGAAATGATTTATGCCATCTTTGGACCGTTTGAGCCTTAATAGCCAACCTTGACTGAAATTGATCCCTAGTTACCCCTTTGAGCCTTTGTAAGCCTTTTGCTTTTTTTTTTCTTGTTAACTCACTAAAAGATTTCTTAACCTCAAATGAATTTTTTTTCCAAACAGTTTATCCCTTACCTATGAGCATGTAGATCATTCACGATTACATTTTGAGCTATGTTCGGGTTTTGGGAAGTTAGAGGAGGTTGGGTTATGTTATGAGCAATGCAAGTGAGTTTTATTGTATTTGTAAAAAAAAAAAAGAAAGAAAAAAACAAAGAACCAATCTGTACTTCTTGTCCACGTACTTACACATTGAGGACAATGTGTTGTTTAAGTGTGGGTGAGGGGAATTGTAGCAGTTTAAAAAAAAAGAAAAAAAAGAGAAGAAAAAGAAAAAAAAGAAGAAAAAGGGATCTATACCCTTGAGTGTTATTAAAAAGAATGAAACAACAAAGTGTGGGGGTGTAATTTCTTATGTGTAAAAAAAAAACAATAATAAAAAGAGAGATTGAGTGTTCTGAATAAATTTGGGGGAGTCACTTGGTGAATTCAAACGAATTTTTTTTATGTTATGTGGTTGAGCTCTACATAATCTTGAATGATTTATGTGTTTGTGGGTGATTTGAGCCAAATTATTATCCTTTATCATACCTTCACCAAGCCAAACATTACAAGCTTAATAAAGTCCTACTTGATCCTTGGTATTGTGCTTGTCTATATTAGTGGAGAGTGACTTGAAAAGCAGGCCTATGGAATTCATTTATACACATATCTTCACTATTAAATACGATTCATTTTTATGCATAAACTCATCCGAGTTATAAATGATTATGTGAAAATGGCTCTACGCACAAACACACAAAAGGAATTAAAGTAGAGCGAAACTAATCTTTGAGATAAAATTCTTGATCAAGTGCATTATTTTGAA
Source organism: Boswellia sacra (assembly GCA_013180625.2). Lineage (NCBI taxonomy): Eukaryota > Viridiplantae > Streptophyta > Magnoliopsida > Sapindales > Burseraceae > Boswellia > Boswellia sacra. The sequence goes on along the minus strand of SNVD02000761.1, from coordinate 68,013 downwards.
GTTTTCCTTGGGTTATAATTATGTACAATCTTTGAGACCTATTTGCAAGTTGAAGCATTTGTGTGTTTTAATTTTTCTATAATTGCTCGAGGACTAGCAAAGTCTAAGTGTGGGGGAATTTGATAGGTGTTTATTTATGTATTACTTTCATATCAATTTGTCTATGTTTCTTTGCTATATTCCTTGGTATTTTTATGTTTTTGTGTGGTTTTGATGTTTGTAGGAGTTTTGGAGCAACTTGCACAAAAATGGAGTAAAACCCTTCATTTTCACCTCTGCTAGTCAACCATCTTCTCGGATTTAATTGTATTGATATACAATGAACCCGATGACATGTTGTATACAGTTGGAAAGCTCTCGAAGTCTATTTTCTGAGAAATTTACGGTTCATGAATTCATTTAGTGTACCAAAAGTTATAATCAAAACAGTGTGAGAAGTATAGAAATATAATTTCACAAATCTCTGTAGCATGTATAATACGGGGCACTGTAGCAGGTTATTGTAGCAGAGTATATAAACACATTTTAGGGTTTTATTTTGGTAACTTGAAGAAGGGAGAACGTGGAGGAGGCTGCATCTTTGGATTTCTCTCATCTCTTAGAGTTCTTGAAGGAGATTGAAGGCTTGGAAAGAGGAAGAACTACAAATCCTAAGAGATTTCATCAGATTTGCTAAGTTTTTCATTTCCCTTTCATTTTATGGAATTGCGATGTATTGTATTGCATTTGTATTGTGTCTGAATATGTGTAACTAAATCTGAATTGGTTGAGGGTGATTTCAAAGCCCTTGATATGGTTTTTGTGAATTGATTGTGCAAGGAATTGTTATCCAATTCTCTAATTGAAGTTGCTTGTATTTTCCCATGTTTAATGCTTATGATTGCTTGCTGATTGTATTTTGGTGGCCAACTGAATATAATCTGGATATTGTCTATTGCTAGACTAGAAATCTTGATCCGTAATTGTCTTGAATTTCTAATCATTAGTAGCAAAATTGTGATCAGAGATTGCAATTGGAGAATACAACCTAAGTTAAATAATCCGAGCTTGTGTGTTTATTGCTTAGATCAACCTATCTTTCTTATCGTAATGCATCCCTTGAATTAAATTTAGAGAGCTTGTTCTAGGTTGTTTAATGGATAGAGATTAAATAAAGAGCCTGTTTTATTTAACAACAAGGTAAGGAAAGATTGGGATAACAGAGCTTATTGTTATCTACGATTGATAATTTTAATGGTGAATTGGATGATAATTCTACAATTTATTTACAAATCCATATCTTGTGGTAGAGAATGATCCCTTAACCAGATTTTTATCATTGATTAATTCTCATTTCAATTAAGTTTGCATTGTGTTATTCATTAATTACTGTCGTATTCAATTTTTCATCTAGTTAATTAACCAACAAAACCCCCCATTTAGTTAATTGTTGCTGGAAATAACAAATTCAATTAGAATCAATCCTTGTGGGAACGATATCTTACTTATCACTTTATTACTTGTGCGACTAGTATACTTGCTAGTTTCGAACGCATCAGCCCACCTTGCCAAAATCATGCATGGCGAGATCGTTTCCATATGTTCTGCCTTCATTACACAAAATAAATGCCTACACGGGATGCCTGTGCTTTCCAATAATTTGCAATAGCATTCCATTTGGTTGTTGATCTAGTGATATACAACTATCCACTGCTTATGTTGATCTTGGAATTTGGTGATCTTGTACATCATCCCGCCAACGTGCAACTCTATCATGCATGAGTACATTTCCCTCACCACCTATCTCTGCCTGTACTAGGGAGAAAACATTCTTCGTGTAATCTTTGGTGGCTTGCTCCTCGAATTGTTTTAGATGAGTTTACCAACACTGGCTCACAATATTGACTGTTGAAATGGTCTTCTGTCTCTTTATTTCCCATCCTCGCCATTGCCCTCTCAACTTGCATGTACACCTCCATGAATGATAACTTCGCCTTGAGATAGCAGTTCATGAAAGCATTTATGCTCTCTCACCTTTGCGTACTGCATTGACCGTAAAGAAACGACCTCTCATGTGCACCTCGGCCCACATCTTCCTATGCGTGTACAATTTGCTTTTCCATTTGTTGTCATTCAACCCTCGCTTCGTTATCAGCCTTCCCCATTTTTGTTCAAATTCATCAACCGTGATGTTTTTGCCCATAAGTTTAGCTAGCTTCCTCGTAAATATCACATCTCTTGTGTTTTTCTATGCATTCCTCCCCAAATGCCAACAATAAAGTCGGTGTGTAGCCTTCAGCATTATTGTCTCAATTGCCCTTCGCATTGACTTGTCCCCATCAACAATTACCCCTTTGGTTGTTAGTTACCTATTGCCTTCAAGAATTGGATTAGCAACCATGTATACGACTCCACTGTCTCCTCTGATACATACCAATGCCGAACAAACATGTATTCCCATGGTGGTTTACCCCAACAAATTATATTAGTGGACGATTGTATTTATTTGTCTTGTACGTAGCATCAAACCCAAGTACATCACTAAACACTCGATTATCCCCCTGTGCTTGACTGTCACTCTAGAACAAGTCCCTCATAACATTTTCTGCATCAACTCTATACTCAAAGAACAAACCCGGATCGATATCCTTCTTCACATATATGTAATTCAACAAGCTCTGAGCCTCCCCATCTATAGTCGCTGCCCGTCATTCTTCATCCATCTTATTCTATAGGTCCTTTCTCGTGAACCCAACATTCTCGTACCCATTAGCTATTGCCACCATGTAATCCATTGCTTTGAACGTGTTAACTCCAACTTTTTTGAGTCCACTGGCTAATGCATTATCTCCTTTTTCTATCGTTCGATGTGATCTTAGGAATTGCACATCGTACATAGAAGCTAAGGTGTGAGAATGAGTATCACCAAACTCTATCACCTCCCATACCCTTGTGCCTTTGTTGAAATTCACTCGGAATGTCGCCTTGCAGCCTACCCACGTCCCTTTGGGTTGTCGCACTCGTTTCCCCTGTTTTAACCACTTCTCTCTCCTATAACCCTCCGTAGCACATACCCATCGCCTAATGGTGCATTTACCTCCTCTGTCTTTGTGCATTACATCCTTCCTGACACTAAATCCCCGCTTCTTCGCATGTAGTCCATAGAACTTCTCTGCCTCCTCTAATGTCAGGAACTGTGTAGGATATACTTCCTTGCTTCGATCGAATCCTACATATCTATCGCGTATACCCTCGTCACTGCCGTTTAGTATTCCATCAGCAAACCTGACATCGACCTCGTCTGCTTTTGTAGTTCTGTTGCTCTTGCCTCGGATCTGAAGACCCCCATTGTCATCATCACACCAACCGTTCTTACCTTTCTCGCCTATGTTTTATGCAATTTCATAATTACATGAACCATAGGTTGGTCCCATGTATTCCTTTGACCCCTGCAATTGGGACGTTATTTCCCTGCTCTGTTGTTTTCCATCTACATTCATTTTTGACATATTTCTCTATCGTACCTCTAATTACCAGCATCAACGTCTTGCATTACCAAACACACTTGTTGTTAATAAGAATTATATTTTTATTTTGGCCATTCATTACACATAAGTAAATAAGGTTAATCAAACTCAATCACAATCTCCTCTAACTTACTTTCGTTCCAATGGAGCTTCTTAATAGCAGGATCTGTTAATGGCACATGTTGTCGCCGCCTATTTCTCCGTCGACGACGACTTTACATGGAGTGGCAGCTTCCTACCACCACGACTTAGTGTTGACGTTTGACGAATGGAGCGTCGAAATGTCCCCCAGTTATTTTCCCCAAACCTCTTTCTGATTTGGGTTTTTCCACTTTTAGTATGCCTCGTCGTTTTCAATTCTCCCTACATTTTCCCCTGCGCTTTTCCATTATGGTGTATGTCGATATAAATGCTTCCTCATTTATGTACCTATTACTAGTGGCATACCCTCTTTTAGTTCGAGTCATCCTTTACTATCTTACTTGTTACTCCCTTCCTCCAATGACATTTAAATGATCCCCCTCTTATTCATTTTATGTAATGAGTAATTTACGGATTCACCCATGAAGTCTACTTTATTAACAACATGCGCTTATTTTCTTTGTCCATATTACTCATTACACTGATGCCCATAACCACCTTTCAATGATTCCCACCTTTTTAAATATAATAACATATGTATATAAGTGTAAATATATTTTTTTATGTTGTTATTGCCATGAATTCGCACTCATATGTATCACTATTAGTTGACAGCTAAAGATTCATACTTTATATATGCATTACAATATGATACAATGAATGGTATCTGTGGTTTTTTGCATATACATGTACGCGTACCCATCCCAAGCTTTGACGATTCCTTATGGAGAATGGTACCTTTGAAACCCGCTTGGCCTCAATCTCTCACATTGTGAGCTCTATTACTTGTATACAAATTGGTCAATGCCTCTTGGAGCGATCTTGAAATTCCATGTTGCACACAAATAAAGATAACCATATACATATAGATACATACATATATACATACATACATATATATATACATTCGTTGCAAACCTCACATATAATGGCCTCAACCTCGTCATCCTTTTTTACACATACTGATGTAGTTGTTATATTAATCGAGCCAGTTGATTAATTAGTGCAACGGTCTCTTCACTCACAGCTCGAACCTTTCGCTGTACAAATGTTTCGGGTTTTCCTACTGTTGCTTGGTTGATGCCTGTATAGAAGGCCCTGAGATATAAGCTACCTGCATAGTCAAGTATAAAGTAAGAAAGCGCGACTGCCTGGTATTTAGTAATCATAACTCCAGCTTCGTTACTGCAGTAATGATGCATGGTATAGGAACCAGCTGACGACTATGCGAACTTCTTCGACGATATTACTTACTATGTCTTCATGTATAATTAATTATTACTCCATCTGTCTCTACATATGCGGCATTACAGATATTGGTACACGTCTAGCATATTTGTTTTATGCCTTCAACCTAACTTCCGTTCCCAACGAACATTTAATTTATTAAATTGCACGTGATTACTAAACTCCCTAAATTTCCTCCAAAATAAGCACCTACTGTGCCAACTCATATTGTAAGTTTTACATTTTAAATTAGTTTTATTGGTTCGTATATATGGCCAACGTTGGATGCTGTATACCACACGCAATATATGCATGTACAAAAGGGTATGGACGATCTGTCCGATATCCTACTATATTCGTAAGCTTCAAAAGCCCCTCCCTTGTGACCAGAAACTTAGTATGGTAACCACATTTATGGTGCCTTTGTTACACAACTCTAACTACTTACCTATTGACTGTCCTACCTCTGACTTTAGTATGTATCAGTGGCAGTAAAGGCAACTGTATTAACGTGAAGTGGGTTATGCTCTTCCTACCTCTTGCTCTGCTACAAACTCTTTCCCGCATCTTATTTCGCTACAGTAACTTATTGGCCTATTATAGTAGTCATGCTTTATGTCCAACATTGTTTTCTTATTTCACGATTGCCACCGTAAAGGTTCACAGCAATTTACAATAACGTTGTCTTCACTTCCATTTTATTACATGCGATTTGTTTGTGTACATAACTTCCACCTATTGGTTCAGAACAACAAGTCCCACAAATATAACAAACCAAAACCGATTCTATTTCACTTATTTTACCACCAACCTCATACATTATACATTACAAGTACATATTCATCACCAATAATTGAGTCTACAATTTATATAATACATACACTATTTGACACCAGATGATTTACGTATACGACACCAAATTGTATACTTATACATAGACAATTAAATATTTATATGCAAGTCTTATATATAATAATATATTGTTGTGAAAATATCCTAATCTAAGCGTAAGATGAGCATGAAATCAAATTGATTTACGTATTTTTATCTGTTTCTAATTTAAATCAATATGATTCCGCTCATCCTTCTTAAAATTTCAAACATTTAATCATTTATTTTTATTTGTTTCTGATTTCTGATTTCTGATTTTTGTCCCCTGCCTGCAGCCTTTCACCTGTTCAACATTCTCATAAAACAAAGGACGAATGCTTCGTCCGCGTTTCCACTCCTTAAAAATGGTATACATTAACAATATTACCAAGTTGTTGTTATGTTTACCTCGCCATAGAATCATGTCTGTTGATAGTTTATAGATGAATATTGTACGAAAGTTTTGGTGACAAACTTTTGGGCGACTAAATTGTTGTCCACAATATGAATACTTTTCTCCTACTCTGTATACACAGCACGCCACCTAGTTTGAGGTTTGACCTTGTCGCCGGTTTGTTGATGAGCCGGCGAGCACCTGCTATCACTCGGACTGACGCCTTGAGGTGGCCACAATGGATTCTCACTTTTCGTCATTCCCATTAACAGAGTATTGGCATCATTCTGGCACATGCCTATATCGCGACTGTAGTGTTACCCATCCTCCAAATGTACACGAACATGGCAAATAAACATTAAATTTCGACACCATTTTTAGGGTGGTCACATTAACGTAACTCCTTCACTTACAAATATATATTATTAGCTCACAAAAGGTGACGGCCTGTGGAATACAGGTATTTTAAAGCCCTTCCACCAGGGTTTGAAGCATTCGTCTCGAGGCAATCTGGTTGATATTGACAACTGTTAAATGTCCATTCCAAAGATTGTCCCAAGCCAAATAATATTTTCAAAACATAGTTATCTATTCATGGTGCTAACTTGTATTCACCCGATTACACCACGTTTTGCTGTATAATAGCGACAAGACATTATTGGCTCCACCATGCCGTCCACTCAATATTTGAAATGTCAGGAAGGACTATTCTGCGTGGAGTAAATCAGGATAATATCTTCTATGACAGGACGCCACCCAGATGGCTGTTCCCATACTGTACATTAATCAATTCTTTCCCCTTCTTCACATTCGTTGAAGCATCCCCATTGCCCATATTAACGACAACAGTAGGACTCTATAGGTACATGCACAATATGACGTCATGATCTAACGACCCACGAATCTGCTGTATGGATGGAGCAGCTGGTTTGTAGTTGGAGTCGTTGCATTTTGTTTTTTATTTCCTGGGCCACACGGTTGTGTGTTTTTAAATGCAATGTTAATGTGGTAGCGTGATTAATATAAAGTTGACGACCTGCACTGACCTAACCTCTCTTTATGTTTGTATATCTACGCATTGCAAGGTAAGCGTTAACACATTAAAATAAACTCTCTAGCCTTACAATTACCAGCGTATAACCATATAATGCCTCAACAAAATTCGCTGAACACGTCATGACATACTAAACTTGAATTTGATTATGGCTTCCAATTAATGTACAAATGTCGGTCCAATGCATTTGATGTTACTATGCACGGACGTAAATGCTTATTTCTGATGATACGACGTCACTTTGAGGATTGATAGAAAAAAATACAACATTTATCATGATTTAGTGCTACGGTTGCACAAAAGTCAGTCAACTACATCTCTGTTCTTCTTTCAACATTTACAGTCCTGCATAACATCTCCAATCATCCCCAATGCATTGTTGCTTGTAGCATATTGAAGGCGAACTGAAATAAACTAACTTCGCTACAATATGTTAATCCTTCCATCTTTGTTCTCATTGCCTCAAGTATATGGATGGTAGAGATTACATAACTGGGTATGGAAATCATGTGACGTCGCCATTTGCATTTATTACTATGGAAATGACAGAATCCTGCTGCCAAGTCATGTCATATTTCATATGCATGTCTTACAAGATGTTATAGTGGACACAAATTGTAAACATTATCCCTTCCACCATCGAAAATTATAGAATACCTCCTACTACTCTATTATTTTCCATTTTACGATTTTAGGACGCGTTCGGGAGGCCGGCTTAGGAGGGGATTGGATTGTATATAAGGACTATTTGTCCTGAATTGATGTTTGGTGCTTTAATATGGATTAGGATTACAAATCCCAACAGTAAAATAAACCCAATTGACCAGGATTATTCAGTTCCATTCTCTACCATGGGATAACCTGGGACGAGAAATATGTCTCTTTTTATTTTAAATAATAGTAATATAAAACTGATTTCCAATACATAACAATAAAATACAAGAAAATCTATATTAATATTAATATTAGAATAGTAATATTTAATAAATATGAAGTAAATATAATTTTAACAATATTTAAATATTTAAGTATTTTGTAATAAAAATAGTTCTAATTACAAATTTTATATTTTTCATATAATTCACTATATTTAAATATAAATTTTATTATAATGTAATAATAGGAATAAAATATTATTCAATTCATATTAAATAACATTAAAAATACTTGTAATAAAAAAGTAATTTTATATAATTTTTAATTAAATATAAATTTTCATTATAATTAAAAATTTAATTAACTATATAATGATGTAACAATAAATTAAACTTTGAACAAATTAAATTAACTTATATTTAAAAAATTTATTTTCTAAAATTTTATTATATACTAATATAGTCCATTCCTATACTTCATCAAACATAACGTAGCACGATTTATAATCCAGTCCAATTTAGTGTAATCCTAATCCCAATCCTAATCTCAGTCCAATCCAGTCCAATCCTGACTCTCAAACGACGCCTTAAAGCACAATTGCGAGGATTCGTCATTTTCCATACCTTGGAAGACCTTTTATGTCAAGGACATGTACATGTACATGCCACTTAGCTTTGTCCGCACATTCAACCCTTTATGTTTTCGACGAATGTCAAACATCCTATAGATGCTAATCGTTCTACTATAAGGACTAATGTATATTCATGCAACAACGTAAACACCACATTCTGTTGTATGTATACAGTATACCTATTTTGTGTAACTTAGGGTTCACTGAACAAGTAATATATCATTATATATAAGCGGTTAATTGGTATTTCACTTCATTTTGGACTAGTACTGCAGCTACAATTTACTTCCAGCGTTATTTCATGCTAGGACATTAACTCGCAATTGTGTTGTCGACTAAATAACGTTCAAATTGTCTAACATAACATCTCCAATTCTCTTATGTAATTGCTGTACTTGTATAGCTTACGCACCATGCCATAACCCATTTAATTAACATCATTATAAAATTTTCCAACATGCTTGCATTCGTATAATGTCATCCTATTGCCCACTTAACATAAATACTGCATATGTTTACCAACGGTAATGTTCAATAAACCATTCTCAAACCAGTTGCCAATATTGAAACAAATGTCCTGTTGGTCCCATATGTAACCCTTCGACGTGGTTGGGTTTCGAAGCGACGACTCGTTCATATAGTTCACGTATTAGTGTCGTATATAGAGCTCATAATATTGATAGGTTCCTACAAGGGAAACATATATATTTCTATTCCATGGATCGCATTAAGAGGGGTGCTCCATGAGCAAACTAGTGTTTGGTGTTTTTTGATAATTAAGAACTCGTCAGTGCTCTATGACCGAACTACTATTTGGTGAACTTATCTTCATTTGGCTGGGCTTAACAAATCCGAATGACTCCCTATCCCCCGTCACAATTGATTATAGGCTTATGTATATACAGCTAGGGCCAAGTGAAGGAGTTCCCTTTGCACTGGGTATGCATTTACTAAATGGAGAAGCTGATTTGTACATAATTATCTGACATCCCTTTCATAGGTTGCAATAGTTTTTTATCACAAAGAAACTTATATAGATATATGTACATACAGTTGATACACATATTGGGCTTGTCGACAGAAGCCCTTACATAGGTGCGCTCAGACCTCTATCTTGGGTCCGGTTTCAATTATTTGGACGGCGACGATCCCATTTTCCTAATTTCCTCCAACGTTGTTGCACATATCTTCTTAACGCTTTCTACATGGGCGGCACACTGTGCTTGCAACTCTCTTTCCATCTTCAAGAGTCTAGTCTCAAAGATCGTATATCCGCAGACTTTCTCCACTTTAGACGGTTTTGTAACATGCAGAGTCGAGGTACTCAAGCTTCCTCCCTCGGGGGCATGGTCACTGATAGTTGAAGTAGTCCCTCCTCCCTACTAATATGCGATCTCAAGTAGCAAAGTTCCACAGTCGTCTGTGCATAACCCTACATAAGTCAGAGAAATATGACGCACCTATGTGCTACCCACATAAGTGAAAAAATTATAAGGCAATTTCATCACACTAGTTTGACGCATATAGTGAGTAACTGATGCATTTGTTAGGTGGTGGACATAAATTCTTACTGGCCGTTGTCAGTAAATGGAGGCTTTCAGCAGTATTAAGTGATTGTGGGGAATGTAATGATGACCTAGTAGTGCATTCAACGTTGGGGTTATTCAACAAAATAAACTCTGCTAAGGCTTTCTCAGCCTCAGATCTGTTACTAAAGGCTTTGTGGAGGGCATCAGAATGCCTCTCTACACGCTTCCGTGCTTCCTCCCAATTATCATAAATTCCTTTTTCTTTTCCCTTGAAAGCAACATAACATTTTCCCTTACCCTGCAAGTCACACAAGCGGATTAAAGCCTGTACACTGATCTTAGTAACAACCTGGTCTGGGACATGAGTAAATAATATTAGTTTGCGTTACATACCATAACTTTGCTGCCAATATTAATGATTCAACTCCACCGTAATGGATTTCAGTCGTTGGTAAGTAGACGAAGGAGGTTCGCCTTGCATTGACATTTCGGGTGATTGCTGCATGCTGGTATAACCTTCATAAACAAAGCCCTATTCTTCAACGACTATACATACTGTCTTCCTCTACATTATGATTACTCCACATGGACCATATTCCACATCATGTGAGGCTGTATAGCCGAACGATGCCAAATCTACAGTAGGACTTGATAGAAATCAACAGTGAGAGAAAAAAATAATCATATACAACGTGGCCACGTGCTTTCTGACATTATTATGGTCCACGCTACTGTCCACCGTCAATTATCATCAACATATGCGTGTACGCCACCCAAATCCAAAGCAGTTAACATTAGCAGTATTACTAAAGAAATTTAGACAATACGACATTAGTCAACCACCACAAGGCTATAGATTTTCCTCCTGTCACTGACAGGTGAAATTGGTTAACAAGAGGGGCTCGAAATATTTTTACTCCTCGTGGGTGGGTAACAGAAGCCAAGTATAATTGTTTTGTTTTTGAACAACATGAGAATGACATACAAGTTGACAGTAAACATAAATTATGTAGGATCAAGGCTACATAACCTGTTCATAGCAGAAATAAATATTGCACAAACAATGTTGGTGAATGAGATAATTCTCCCTTCGGTCATAACCGTTGAAGCAATATGCACCGTTGATCAATGGTGAAAAATTATTTATTTGTGGTCTACTTGACATATGCAGTACAAGTTTATTACACATGTTGCCCACAAAATTAGGAACAAAAATGAGAACGACTTTGAGTGGAGATTAATAGGCACGAAATACAAACGTTCAATGAATATGGTGGACTGCCATCATTGTTATCTGACGCAGTTACGAATGTATATCCACAAATACAAAGATTAGAAACGGGAATAAAAAACATGTAAATTCCAATGGTGGCCAGTTATGTCGGACACGGCCTAGACTATAGTGACATTGAATTTCGATGGTATAATTATAGCGCGTATAAAATGTTAAATGTGGCAGATCATTTATTGACTAAATATGCTATGAAAGTGGATTAATAAAGTGGATCTTCGAGCCAGACAATATGCTACGAAAGTTGGTAGTGCGACTATGTGCACTAGGCCTACATCCTTGTCCTTGAAATTGAAGTGCCAAAAAGGAATGGCAGTGGGCCTAAATCCATAACCCTTATATTGAAGGGCAAAAAAGGCATAATTAATCACAGAGTTTGAGGACCAAGGCATTGTTTTCTCAAAAGACGGGTCCAACACCAGTCTAGCATTCCCACTCGACTTTTCAATTGTAGAAAGGTGCAACATTTATTGAAGATTTAACACGGAGTGCAAGCGGGAAGAAGTTGGGGCGCCTCTGGGTGGATGGGGAGTGCAGTCACCTTGTTTTCGGTATACAGCAGAGACATAACGGAGTGAGACCATCATAAATCACCATAATACAGACGAAGACGTCCCTGAGTAATTTGTTCGCGTTTAAGCAGACGACATCGAAGTAATAAGGCCGATAGGTTCGACAGACTGATTCTTCTATTACGGAACATTAGACAAGGTAATTGGTCATCGTTTTATGTTTAAATGGGATGCCTATCCCAAAAGTAGGTAATGAAACCATTGTTCGCGTTTGATTGTAATGATATATGACGCCTAATTTTTGTTCCCTCTCCCGATGCCTTCGAGATATTTTAAACATTATGTCAAGGTACAAATAGGGATTGCATGCCAAATATGTGACGGATTTCTAGCATGTATAAAATCATGAGTAACGGTAGACCACTGTGTAAAAAGGGGGTAGCATTGTCGCAGCAATATAATTCTTGATTGTATATGAGCCGGGTAAAATGGGTGGATTGCAATTATCTCATGTTGCCTGACTAATGGTCGCAGGTTGGATGGGCAAACGAAAATGATGTACAAGGGCGAAGCTTGATAACCTAACCACACAACAGAGGGCAAATTCACATTCATAGGAACAAAGCGGAGTGCAAAGGGAAAAACGAGGATTGAAGTGGCTCAATTTTCAGTATGGTGATCAACGGCTGATTGCCATTTGTAATTAAAGTTTCATGCTGGTTTACCCCCACATACTATCGCCTGCATTAATACCATGAAGTCTGTGTAGTCCAGGGCATTTGATGTCGTTCATCCATTTGGTATAGAAACATAACTAATGTGAAGAACTTTCACAGGAAGGAGCAGTTAGCTGTAATGCACGCAAAGAACGGCCTTGTCAAATGTGATCAGAAAGTGGGCGGTGTACGATGTCCTCTACTTGTTGTCTGCAAATAAGCTGCGGTACATGTGATTGATACTAACCTTTCTCAGCGAATGGTAAAATGCAGGTTACGCAAGCTATTAGGGATAAGTGGGCGACACTCACAACCACCGAGAAGGCAAGTTATGCATCATATTGTCAGCTAATAGGCAATATAAAGAAAGATGGTAGCAGTCCCAAAATGTCAATAGTGGAAGGATGGTAAGATCATTGCAAACAAGGTGTAGTCCCCATTGTTTCAGTCGATGCGTGGCCAAATTTTCTCAACCCAAAGTGGATGCCGTCAATGAAATGGGATTTGGCCACCTCTTGCTTATGAGAGGACATAGATTGAATCTACAATTGTGCAAAATGTTGTTACATAATTTTGATCCACGAACGTGCCTGCTAAATGTGGAGGGTGAATATATGCTATTAACGCCTACCCTTTTTTCCGAAACCATGGGAATTAGAGATGGGAGGTTGGAAGTTGCGTTGACAGGTAGCCACCGCAAAATTGAGAAACTCAAACATAAGTTCTGCAAAGGGGGCAAAGGAATTTCGGTTGCAGAGATTGAGCAACGACTAACCTGTATGGATGTCGCAGGGGAGGAGTTCAAGATGGCCTTCACATTGTATGCACTGGCCACCGTCTTATGCCCGACATCAGGGCTGATGATAGAACGCAATTATTTGCATTTAGTTAATTACGTAGCACAGATAAAGGAGCACAACTAGGGGACTTTTTGCTTCAATAGGTTCCTACATGGCGCCATAGAGTTCAAGAGCGATAAATATGGTCATTGGGCCGAGTGTGTACTCTTCTTGGAGGTGCATTGTAAACGATAACATTAAATTTACGATTTGGACAATGCATTTCTATGGGTTAATTTATGGTGCTGAAACAAAATAAATGTTTGGCAGCTGGCATTCTTGCAAAAGATTGGAAGGAAGATCGGGAAAGGTGGGATAAGGATAGACCCTGTCATATCGTGGACGGGAAGGGACATTAGTAGAGCAATAACCACACACATGTAGCGCATGGCGAAGGAGGTACATGTTAGACATTAGACATGCGCTGTTTCGGTTGCCAAAATAGGACAACAAGTAATCACCAATGACTTTGAGAAGAAAGTGATGGCATTGATGTTGTATAAGACGTGGGCATACCTTTTTGATCATTATGCATGGTTTTACTAAGCAATCTTCCTCTTCTATGTAGGGACTGGGGGCTACCCAAGGGAATGCAGCGGCAGGGGAAAAAGGCGACAGTGTATGTGAAGGAGCTAATGTGATACAAGAGGAAGTTAAAAATCATGTCGCGAAAGTGGAGTTATTGATGCAATCTATGACAGATCGAGATACGAGGTGGGAAGCCATAATAAAGTCGACCCATGACATTGTTAAAGAGTTGCATGAGCTGATGTCAAACTGTCCAATGGAAGAGAAGACAACACCGTGTGAATCATGTTGCATGAGGAGAAGAATGGAACATATGGAGAAATCACGAGGGTAGAGGCAAATGGGAAAAATATTTCGAGAAACAAAAATCTGACAGGACGACAGAAGAGGTTGAAGTAAAAAGAAAGACCAAAGCAACTGATGATGGAATGGTCCAAGAGAAATGTAGCATCATCAAAAACATCTATTTTGAAGAAGGTACGAAGCAGGATTGTCAAATGAAGGATGACATGGGAGTTACAATAATCACAGCCACCGATGAACATACTGGTAACCTGTTCAAAGATGCATATATCGTAAGACATGTGGTAATAACATGCCAAAACCTGTGGGCATCATGGAGGGGGCAACCATTCCAAGGGATGTCAGTGACAAAGGTAATTATTAGCTCTCGCATGTTCACGGAATTCAATGTAATAATATGGTAATTGCAGTTTGGTCATGATGCAGGTGACATTCCAATAGAGGATGACTTGGGGGGACATGGACAATCTATATTGAAGTGCGGTAGGAATGGTGCTGCGCGGAGTTGGGACTTAAATGAGCCTGGTAAATACAGTGGTGAGATATCACGGGAGACAGATGGACAACCTAATCGCCATGCCACACAATCCAAAAGTGCATTCGATGTGGCCTATGTGGTGGCGGGGGTTAAAAAGGAGTGATTGCCGTCAATTACAAACCAGAAGTCGGTGCAATATTAACAAAATATGGTGAAGCAGAACCCAATGAAAGGACCAAGAGCAACCACAAAGCCAACTAGGTAAGTGTCACTAAATTGTGACCCATTTTACTATCTGTGCTCAATAGACAAGTCGACATTAAGTTGAGTATTACAAAAGTCATTCGACAGTATCTGTCATACATACTATTAATAAGACCCTATAAATACTTGGCTACCAAGCAGTGCAATTAAAAAAGGGAAGGATAAATTTTGTGACACCTTTTTCTGCTTTACTCGCATATATGTTGCAGGGCTAGAGAAAAGGAAAACTTGAAACTTGCTTAGACATATCATCAACATAAATAACTGGAACCCCACAGAAGATAAAAAAACTCCCAACAAACAAGCGGTTTATTCATAGGGCAAGCCTCCAAGTGAAGACCACCAGCAGAGGCAAGCGCGGCTATTGGGCAGGCTCGTACATTGTTCCAAAACTAGTAACGGAGGAACAACTGATGTTAATTGAGTATGTGATGAACACTGCAAGTGAGGCATCATGAGTATTTGTTAATATGCATTGAAATTACTCAATGATCGCGACTGTAATCGATTTGTTTAATTATAACAAGTAAATATCGCAGGGAGATTTTGGTGACGTACAAGTTAAATCATGCGACATGCTTCAACCTGCATACGTTGTGGCTAGAGACATGGGTTAACAATATGGTAGGCATAAAGTACATATGTATTAACCTATGTAATCGATGTACCCGTAAAAAGTTATTAATATTCATACATAATCATTGGAATTAATTTTCATAGTGGCAACAGTGCTGTAATCATAATCGAAGTTAGGGGCTGTTGACTATGTAAGTTGTAATCAAAATCTTGGGTTCGTTTGCAGACTATCGACCTATATACGGAGCTAATGGCTGATGAATATAGTAAAGAGCAGGCGGATCGTAATTTGACGTGGTACCTTCTGTTAGCATTTTCTGTAAGTAACGCTAATATATTTATAATCTTTGGTTGCATGACGGGAATTACAACTTAGGGTAAATAAAGATGTAGTGACCTTTGTATTGGCTCACTATAGGAAGCGGTTAGGGGAGTGATCGAAATAACTACAGCAGGATTGCAGACGGCAAGCCACTATAGAAAGAATTATATGCAAAATTTGGAGGATTGTACAGAGGTATATATAATAATATCTAGACTGGCACTTTACATTTTGTGGATATAAATCGTAAAATGGCCATATTTTGGATAACGTGGGTAATGGACTAGCCTTTTGCACATCCGACAGAAAAAAGTTAAATAAATATAATGTCATGCCGAAGGCATGGCAGTGGGATAGCCAAAGTAGGGACTGGTTGGGAGATATAAAGAAGTAGAAGGGAATTAAGTAAATATATAGACAAAGTATATTAACCTTGTAATGTGATAGTGTGGGAAAACATACATGCAAACTGGTTATGTTATGAATTATTTCGCTCAGACATTGATATGTAGTGAATGCTTGTTAAGATTCCTCGAATTTTTTTTTTGGACAATGAAAATTCTTTGAAATGTTCGTTGGTTGTAATCTGAACCGAAAGTCTCTGGAAAAACAAAAACGTAACTAATTTGACTTGTGCTCAATGTCAGATTATTGTCATGATGTTTGATGGGGAAGCGCATTGGTTTGCCATGAAAATACATATTATGAGTAAGACTGCAGAGATTTGGGACTCGTTTCGACTCCCAAGACACAAGCAGAAGTTTGAAACAATGGGTCAGAGAATGGTACGTATCGTCATATATCTTAACCTACGCATATATTTTGTGAGACCCTATTAAAGTTGTATATATTTTGGAGTTAATGTAACATCACTGTTTTAGTCGCTATCTATATATGTAGTTGCAAGCGTTGGACATATTGCTATCTGATGACATACATAAAATAGGCAATAGCAGTTTCAGCTTCTCTACTTTTACAATATCAATGAATGAAAAAGTACCCCAACAGCAAAATGCCTTTGACTGTGGAGTATACGTTATGAAATTCTTGGATAATAGGTTTTCGCTGGATCCCCCCACAGTGGTGGTAATGGCCTGCAACGTAGGGTTCACTTTCATGTCAAAGTTAAGGTCGTAATTTTTGTTGGGACGAATAAGTTTATATATTTTGACTATACAGAATAATTATGATGTAGCACGGTTGAAGATCTTACTGAAATTGTTAGCATCCTCGATGAACAACGTATGAGAGCACGTATTTGCCAGGGCTAAGATGGAATTCAAGGCTATGTGTTTGTACGATAGGGAAGAGACACAAAAGTGAACCAGATTAGCAGCACATGTAGTACACATATGTTTATTATAAAGTAAAGTGATATAAATGGTGACAAAGTATAGAAGATAGTGAAAGGAAAACATAACTTGTATGAATGATTGAGTTTGTTGCCTTCAACATTGCTAATGGTGTGTGATGCAGGATCCAGAGCATAGGTTTTGATTTTTTGAGACAATTTTGGGGTTGTGTGATACAGTAGCACATAGTGTGGTAGACGCTACATTGTCAGTAAAATGTCAACGACGAAATACATTTGGGGTTGGTCTGCGTTGTTTGACCAATAGGATCGTGGTCGAAGGTATTGGCTTAATGGTGCATAGAAATTAGGCGACAACAACGCTAAAAATAGTGGTGACACAAAAGGGCACTGGCATTAATGTGGGTGGGAATAACGAATGTCGCTGGATGTTTCTCAGTACTGGTGGTTAGTTTAAGTAGATAAAGGGGGTAACATTCACATAGTAATTGAAGGACATGGCCTCAAAACTGATTCATGTAGACTGCGAAAATGGATGCCAAATGGGAGTTACCCTGTGCAGTTGCCACATCTCATGTCAAATGAATAATTAGTAATTTGGCATTGACCTCTCAATCTCACAGAAAGTTGAGGTAGTCATGTCTGCATGAGGGCACCTATATGTAATCTGTAATAGGAAATACGGAGGGTCGGAACACAGGTATCCGATAAACAGTACAACAGATACTCCAATGTCATTATGTTAATGTGGGGAGTAGGATGAATATATGAATGATGATTAGGCCTATTACTTTGTCTCCTCTAAATTTCGAGTTTGGCAACTGGGTGCCATCGGCAATTGACTCAACAAATATTGTGCTTAATACTGCAAAAATAAGTTTTTACATGTGGTGCAGGTAAAATGGATAGTCAAATTTATTTTTGTAGTCATGGCAATAACCAAGCAGGATATAAGTAAATAACCTAATGAAGTTACGATACCACATCATGCATAGGCACGACATAGATAAATAACCAAAATCACTTCCAAAAACGATATCATGGATAGTTGTTTACGTGCATTAGCATAAGACAAAAATTCCATTTAATGACGCGTGGGGGTGCATTGCATGTAGAGGTAAAACGAGCCAATATGACTAACGTGGTAAAGGCATGTATTTGTTTTTATTATTAAGAATTACATGTGTGGACTTAAATATTTTGCCTCTCATTTTTGGAAGTGATGTCACCGTAACAACAAATTTGGAACTGCCACTTGTGGAACAGGTACGCCCACAAAGATTTGCAAAAGCGAAGTGAAACCAACATCAAAGTGGCATTAACTTCTCATGCTCGTATACAGTTGAGGAACATTAGCGATATAAATTCAAGAAGTGAACTAGCATTTCCATATGACAGTCCATATGTAGGAGGTAGCAATATGGCCAACGACGGAAAATAGTTATGTCACCCAACTCGTAAGGACAAAGTGGAGTACTTTATGATTCCTCTAACTAGACTTTCTAGTTATAAAAGTTATGGGGGGTTGATATTTGTTAAAGCAAAATGATATACCGGTAATAGGAATAATTTCTAATGCAAATATGGTGCTACGTGCAATCGAAGTGATTCAACAACCTTGACATTCAACAGGTTGGGGAAGGGACGGTGTCAACGTACATGAAGATGACAAGCAACTTAGTCATGTAATTCCACTAAGAAGGAAAGTTATACACGGTTTCAGTTTCATATGTCAAATAAAGACTGAGGATGATTGCACATACATGTTACATTACTTACTTTAAACATTAAAGAGTTTGAAGTTAATGAACAAAAAAATTTGGAAATGTAAAAAATTTTCATCGGCTTGCAATGTGGTATTTCATGTCCATATATCGTTATGCTTATTGTGATTTTTTTATTGGATGTGTACATCTTGAAAAGATCACAATGAACATATGGATATATGGGTATGAAATAAGACAAACCGGTATGTCGTCATCTAATACAGCGACAAACGAGGCATAACCAATCCATCCTACCGAATTTCGCAAGCCGATGAGAGGATAATTTTATCTGTTTCTGTTTTTTAAAGACGTTTGTGTGCCGATCTTCTATGCTACGTCAACCTGTGCATAATGGGGATAAAATGCAATGAACCTTTCAATTAGAAATAATTTTATAAATACACTAGTATACAAGTTACTACATGAACCAGTAGTGAAAAGGCAATCATATGAATGCATACATGTAAAAGGCAATATGTATAATGCTAAAATCATGTATGAAATCCCTATGCAATGATTGTCTGAGACAAAGCATTTATGGAGCCAGAAAACACTTCATCCGATGAATGTAATGCTATGGATGAAGGATTTTACCTTATTCCTATCTGGAAGTAGGTCAACGAAGTGTGCTTCCTGAAGCGAGGTGCTGAGGCCACACGGCCAATGGGGTGACTCAATTACTTTAGTCCACATATTAGTGGAGGCTAAGGTCATTTCCACTGCCATGCTTCTTACAGTATACATCCATTTTTTAGCAAGTAAATTCGTTTCATCCGTAGGTTTATATTGAGGCTACAAACACAGGAAGTGAAATATATGGGCAATTACGACACTGTATGAATCAATAGATGCCACATCATGACAGTTTGCTTAGAAAGCAAGTAATGTGGTAGCTGGCATTAGGATAGATAATTTATAAGGTCGTTGAATGGTTAAAGTGATTAATGTCGCAAAGCCCCTGGGTAGCTGGCACAGGGAGAGAACATTAACAAAATAGCGGCGGTGGTTAAACTCATAGTGTCATAAAACATCTAAACAGTTGGCACAGGGTGAGAGAAGGATGACGATGCGACAGCATACCTTCACCAAATAAATGCCTGCAGCAGGACCCATTTTGATGACAATAATTTGCAAATATTATCTACAAAATGGCCACAATATTAGCAGAAATGCCTACAGTTATATAACGCCCACATATATACTAAGTTAGTGTATCAGTCTAAGCAACTGTATATTTTGTAGAAGTTTAAATATACATCTAGACGATTGTTGCATGGGAATGTGATCATAGGACACATTCTCATGTCAGACATTTTCGAAATGTAGCATCATATATATAACGTCTTACAATTATACATATGTCCACATATATGTGTATATATGTGGACATATGTACAATTGTAAGACGTTATATATATGATGCAACATGTCGGACATATGTACAATTGTTTTAGGCAGGGTACGTATGAATAAGCCTCTTAATATAGCTACACGCAAAAAACAATACATTAGTGTTGTCATTTAAAGAGATGACTAATATATGATGCGAAGCAAGTAATGGGAACTAAACAAAATGAAGATGCCAGATAGCATTCCATGTTGATAGGACATTGTGGAAGCCGAAAATAAACTTTTTCTGCGATAAATAAAAAAATAAGAAAAAAGGGACTAATATTTCTGTAGCGCATAAGGTTTTTGTAAAAAATTAAATAATCGCTATCATCATATACAATATAGATTGGTCTTGCAATATCGTTCGTAGCATTAATGGGATGAGAGTGCCAGTAAGGAATTACTTCTATGGAAGACTAACAATATTAAGCGTAATCATAAAATCCCCCAATCAGACGCAGGATAAGAAATGCACTTTGAAATTTAATGAGGTCAAGCTACCAATACAGGTGAACAAGACGATTAAGGAACTATAATTGGAGAACGAATTACGAAATATGTGTAACCCTATTAAATATTATAAGGCGAAACATATGCCACGTAATACACTAACAACATTATCGGTAATCGCCTGCACATAACTTATCGAGTAAAAGATATATTTAATCTTATAACATGAAGATTTCGTGAATGAGCGTAAATGTGGAATGGGCAAAAGACAGAAAAGGGGGTTGTAGAAGTTCAGCCGAAACTGTTACACACTTATTTTATACACGCATCAGAGTTATCTATGCATCCAATTTAATTTTTTTTGTGTAGGCTAGTAGCCTCGCTAGACTCGAGTGATGTCCGAAGCGCGCATAATAAAACAAATTTTTATGACAGCGATAAGAAGTCGAAATTCCTCTCAATTGTAAGTAAGGTCGGTGAAGCTTCAGGGGATGTAAAGAATTTGGTAAAGCGATATTTACAGCAATGTACAAAATATTCATATTTATTTTGCAAAACACAGAGATTGTGTGTGTTAGGATTTGCATATTCATGCCAATTTGTAATGAGTGATAATCAGATAACTTGCATGTACATTGAGTCCAACATATACAATTCAAAGTGCATTTCTTAACTATAGTGAAGGTAGCATTGTCACGAACATCATTTCTGAGGCATTACAGGAACTACGGTGTAACTACTGATTTTTTTACAACTACATTAAAAAAAAAAAGAGAACATGCAGACTTCAATAGATAAAGTTATTGAAGTAATGTCGGTGTGGATAATCTGAAGACACCAAAAGTTGAGGACAAATACGTAATATAGAAACTGAAGCAAATAATATGCTGAGCAACAACAACATGGAATCATAGACCCACATTAACATGGGAGGTCTAAGCGATATAACTGACAAACACTGCATTTTAGAAATGAGATTCACTAATCACTGACACTGTTGCTATCGTCGCTACTGACAACTTCTCCCACCTGTACGCGTGCTTCACGTTCAAGTTGCCGCTGTAAACTACAGATGCAATGGTAATGTCAACATTGTGTACGCATTAGTTTTTGACGCAGATGCTGGCATCTACGTTCATGCTTCCTTAAGCGCTGCTCATGCTGTTCAATTGTGCACCTTTTGAAGTGGAAAATTATTGTGTGTTTGTCATGCAATTCAAAGAAGCTGAACAGGTCGTCGAGGTTGGCATCGTATTCAATGAACATTTTCTTCACATTCCATGGAAATCTTACCCACAACTTAAGTTCCTGGTAGTCGTTGATGCGCAATGAAGGGATCCTTCGAGAAATAGTCAGGACGATCTGAGCTAAACACACCATGTCGCACTGCACTAGTAGCAAATGGAAATAACCATAGGCACGAACATGAAGTTGAAGGTCGAATGAAGCCATCATAACTGGGGGAGGATGTGATGCAAAACTACATAATTGTTAGACAAAGCACACAACAAACTTCCAAATCAGAAAGTTAATGAAATGATTTATGGGCAGAATGTTTGGCTAGAGCAATTAAGTCAAAAACGTTTTATCGCAACATGTAGGGCATCCATATTGAAAAACTAAATGAAGACACCATGCAACTTACTTGTGACGTCTACTAATGCAGATCAAAAATACTTGAATGCATAAAAAACTATGCATGGTTGTTTAGGACGAATGGTATTAGGTTATTGAGCATAGTCTAATTTGCTATAATTGGTCACGATGTCCATGTAAGTAGTTAGCTTTTATGTCATACGGTATGTCGAAGAATACAAATGCAGATATGTGATAAAACTCCTTTTTCATAGAATTTAGTAAAACATCAAAACAATGAATGCTTAGTTCGACATACGAACTTTGTAGAGACAAAATACCGAACAACCATGGGAATATAAAAAGTCATGCCTTACCTCACCGATTTTTTGAGAGTTTCAGCCACAAATCTCTGGAGGGTAAAGAGTGAATGCCAATTTCATTAACTATCGATGGTGATCAGTGTAAGAGGGATGGTGTACACATGCAATCAAATATAAGTGACAACAGTTATGGGGGACACAAAGCGACATCTACAAACTCTTAAAAACCTAGACGCCACATCGACTTCAGTTTCAACGTGTCGCTTCGTATGCAGCAGCAATTGCAGCACTCAATTAAAGATGAAGGAGATCAAGACATGAATTAATGTCTCCCAGACGAAGGGACACCTTTCAAATCCAATATATTACTGAAATACAAAAAATTTATGTTTCATATACTTCATTTACAAAAACATAATATATATTACACATATACATAGTAAAAGATTCATTGAAACTAATAATGCTCATAATTATCCTATTGTCTTGAATTAAATTGTTTAATTTGAATTAAATTAGTCTTATATTGTTTAATATTATCCGTAAGTTCAACTTTTGTCCTCAATATTATTGTTCTAACAGTTAGTGGTATTAATGTAATTATAATTAAGATTACAGTATACATTAGTAATATACTACTTCAAGTTACAATGTATGATATATATATATATATATATATATAAAATTTTTACAATCACAAGTTATAATTGCGTCGATATTATATAAATATAATTGTATGATAAGTCACTTATTAATTAAAAAAAGTAGGGATTTTGACTATTATCAAAAATTAGGATTTTTTTTTTAAAATTTGTTGAATAAGGAACAAGTTTATCATCAAGATCTATTTTGTGCGACTTTATTTGTACTAAAATAATCCTACTCTTAGTAGGAAAATTATTTCTATAGAGAAGCTAATAGCATTAACTATACCAATTTTCCTAAACTCAAACCTACTTTAAACTTAGGAAAACAAAATAAATAAATATATATTCATAATAAATAATATAAATTTTTTCCAAACAAATTTTTTCCAATTTTTTTTCCATTCTTGCTTTTTTTTAATCTACATTAGTGTTTGTGATAGGAAAGCTTCTATTGTTCTGTGTTTTTAATTATTGTATTGTTTGGTATGACTCTGAACAATACCATATCCCTAAAAATGGCATCACGTTATTTTAACAAAGAAAAAAGGTAATATAATTAACATTTACTAACTAATTCCTGCCCCTATAGAAACCTAGATGCTACTTATGATGATAGTTTTATGTATAAAAACATTTGTCTAAATATTGCCCAGAGCATTCTTTTCTATTACATTCATCACACTAGAGCCTAGTTGATCTTCTATCACGCACCACTTGCCAAACTAGTTGAATATGGGTTCTTTCAGTTTGCTTTTTTTACTAATAATTTTGCTTGTTCTACACTTCACTATGTGTTATGCATGGGAATTCAGGGAGATACAGTTCATATTCAATTTAGAAATGATATGGCAACAAGATCAAATCTTACTTCATTGTAAATTGAAAGACGATGATCTTGGACAAAAGTTAATTCCCTACCATTATTACTATGAGTTCAGTTTTCACCCTAACTTCTGGGGAACAATGAGATACTTTTGTAGCTTTGCACGGAGAAACCAATTTTGTTAGTTTGATATATACGTTTTTGATAGGGACGCTTATGAGTGCAAAACATGAAATTGGAGGATTATAGCAAAGGGACATGTTTGCTGGATAGACAAGAAAACAACTATAATATTCGCTATAACTAGAAGAATTAATTAGAACCAACAAGATGTCATAGTACCTACATCTCTTGAAGGCCTTCAAGAGATGTGTGAAAATATAGGCAAAAATATGTATATGATTAGTGTACAGTGCAACTAGTCAATTGATGTGCCATTGAAAAAAAAAATATAGTGTGATAAGCTCATAATAGGCATAAAGACAATGTGAACGGGGCTTCCACATCCCACTTCAAATGCTTGCGACCTCACCACTACTTTCCAAGTCCTTTAGAAACTTGATAAGTGTCTATTTATATATCATTTTCATATCAATTCGTCCATGTTTCTTTGCTATATTCCTTGGTATTTTTATGTTTTTGTGTGGTTTTTGATGTTTGTAGGAGTTTTGGAGGAACTTACACAAAATGGAGTAAAACCCTTCATTTTCACCTCTGCTAGTCAACCAATTTCTTGGAGTTGATTGTATCGATATACAATTAACCGGATAACATGCTATATACCATTGAAAAGCTCTCGAAGTCTATTTTCTGGAGAAATTTACGGTTCACGAATTTATGTAGTGTACCGAAAGTTGTGATAAAAATGGTATGAGAAGTGTATATTTGTAATTCCATATATCACTGTAGCATGTTATTAAATACGGGGCACTGTAGCAAGTTACTGTAGCAGAGTATTTAAACACATTTTAGGGTTTTATTTTCATAACTTGAAGAGGGGAAAACGTGGGAGGAGGCTGCATTTTTGGATTTCTCTCATCCCTTGGAGTTCTTGAAGGAGAAAGAAGATTTTGAAAGAGGAGGAACTACAATTCCAAGAAGATTCATCTACAAAGAAGATTTTCAAAGAATTTGCTAAGTTCTTTCTTTCCTTTTCAATTCTGGAATTTCTCTGTATTGTATTTGTTATTCTGATTGAATATGTGTAACTAAATCTGAATTGGTTGAGGGTGATTTCAAAGCCCTTGATATGGATTTTGTGAGTTGATTGTGTAAGAAATTGTTATCCAATTCTCTAATTGAAGTTGCTTGTATTTTCCCATATCTAATGCTTATGATTGCTTACTGATTGTATTTGGAATGGCCAACTGAATATAATCTGTTGTTGTCTATTGCTAGATTAGAAATCTTGATCCGTAATTGTCATGAATTTCCAATCATTAGTAGCAAAATTGTGATCAGAGATTGCAATTGGAAAATACAACCTAGGTTAAATAATCCGAACTTGTGTGATTATTGCTTAGATCAACCTATCTTTCTCATCGTAATGCTTCCATTGAATTAAACTTAGAGAGCTTGTTCTAGGTTGTTTAATGGATAGAGATTAAATAAAGAGCTTGTTTTATTTAACAACAAAGTAAGGAAAGATTGGGATAACAGAGCTTGTTGTTATCTACGGTTGATAACTTCAATGCTGTAATTGGATTACAATTCTATGTTAATTCACAAATTCATATCTTGTGGCAGAGAATGAACCCTTAACCAAGTGTCTCCATTGATTTTTCATTCAAATTTACTTTCTGTTTTGTTATTCTTTACTTGCATTCTTATTTCATTTAGTAAATCATTCAACAAAACCCCCCTGTTTAGTTTATTGTTGCTGGAAATAACAAATTCAATTAGAATCAATCCTCGTGGGAACGATATCTTACTTATCACTTTATTACTTGTGCGACTAGTATACTTGCTAGTTTCGAACGCATCAAGTTTTTGGCGCCGTTGCCGGGGATTGATTTTTTAATCGATTTGTTATTTTGTTTTCATTGTTGATTCGTGTTTTTTTTTTGTTTTTCTTTTCAGATTGTTTGTGTTTAGGTGACATGGCAATAAACTTCCAACAATTCGGTATCGGATTTGAGCCACAACTGCCATGGAGAGTAAATGAGGTAAGCACTCCGAACATTGAACAACAACTTTCTGAGCTAACCTCTCTTGTGGAAAACATGGCTGTAGGAGATATGCAAAAATCTTATGAATGTGGGATATATTCTACGATGGAGCATCCAATCGACATGTATCCAACTTTACAAGAAGAATATATGGAACAAGCCAATGCCATGGGTGGATTTCCAGGACAACAAGGCAATGGTATGATCCCTTCTCTAACACTTACAATGCCGGATGGGAAGATCACCCTAATTTCAGTTACTGGAATCATCAACCAATCGCCCCAAATGACATACCAAATTGGCCACAAGGTTTTAATCAACCTAGAGTGCAGCAACCATTTCAAATGCAACCACCACAAATGCCATATCCAGCACCACAACCAGCTTCACAAAACTCAGGTATGTCTCTCGAAGATATTGTTAATGCACTTGCCACTAACACAATACAATTCCAGCAGGAAACTGGGGCAAGTATCCAAAAATCTCGCAAATCAAATGGGACAATTGGCTACTAGCATGAGCAAATTCGAGGGCCAATGCTCAGAAAAATTATCTTCTCAAACGGTGATCAATCCAAGAGAGAATGCTTGTGCGATAACTTTGCGAAGTGGAGAGCAAATTCGAAATGGAGAGCAAATGGAAACTGGGGCAAGTATCCAAAACCTGACAAAGAAATCACAAACTGATGAAGGAGATGACACCACTTCCACCATGAACAACACATCATCTTCTAAGGTAGATCTCAAAACTCAAATTCCTTCTATGTTACTCCACCATTTCCTAGCAGATTTGCAAAATCAAGAAGGAGGAACAAGAACAAGAAATCCTGGAAACTTCTCACAAAATCGAGGTAAATATACCACTTCTGGATGCTATCGAGCAAGTACCTCATTATACAAAATGTCTCAAGGAGTTATGCACCAGCAAAAGAAAGTTAAAAAGAAATGAGAAAGTAAGTGTGGGGGAAGATGTTTCAGCTGTATTGCAAAGGAAAATTCCTCCAAAGTGCAAAGATCCAGGTACGTTCACCATGCCATGCACCATTGGTAAAACCAAGTTTGAAAGAGTTATGTTAGATTTAGAAGCATCTATTAACATCATGCCATATTCTATTTATGCTTCTTTAAATCTTGGACGTTTTGCGGAAATTGGTATTACCATTCAAATTGCTGATCGTTTTAATGCATATACCAAAAGAGTTGTGGAAGATGTGCTTGTGCAGGTGAATCAATTGGTTTTCCCAGCAGACTCTTATGTTCTTGAAATAGAGGATGAGACATCTCCTAATCCAACACCGATTCTTTTAGGGAGACCATTCTCGAAAACTGCTAGAACCAAGATTGATGTTCATGATGGCACTCTCACCATGGAGTTTGATGGCAAGGTTATCTGTTTCAATATTTTTGAGGCAATGAGGTACCCTAGTAACTTACATTCTGTTTTTGCAGTTGACGTTATTGATTCTTTGCCACAACAATGTTTTGAGTTAACTCGCAAGAATGGATTGGATGTAGCCATTAGTGAGCACATAGGGACAGAAAATTCCAAAGAACCAAGAAAATTGATACAAGTGTCCAAAGAAATGGAGGAAGCTATGGCATGCTTAGATGAGACTATAGCTATAATCACAAACAGGTATGATGTTTCGTACATTGAATTGCCTTTATCTAATGAGAAACTTCTTCCTTCTGTGATGAAAGCCAATACCTTGGAGCTTAAGCTACTTCCGGATTATTTGAGGCATGTGTTTTTGGGTGAGAATGATTCTTTGCCAGTTATAATAGAAATGGGCCTTGCACCACTACAAGAAGAGAAACTCGTCCAAGTACTTAGAGATCACAAAATAAATATTGGGTGGACGATTGCTAACATCCAAGGCCCAGCCATATGCATGCAACAATTCTTGTTGGAAAAAGGATCCAAGCCCACTAGAGAAGCACAGCGGAGATTGGACCCTCCCATGATGGAACCAACGTCGGGCTGAGGACGTTAAACCAAGCGCTTATTGGGAGGCAACCCAATGTTTTTGAAAAATAAATAAAAAAAAAGAAAAGAAAAATAAAATGAGGTAATAATGATCGATTTTTGTGTCTCGAGGAGATTCCTTTCGTAGGCCATCAAATTGATCAGGTTTTATCTCTCTTTGCCATCTGTCTTATTTGTTTTTATATTTTTTTACTTGTTTTTGACTTTTGTTTGCTATTATGTTGTTATCTCTTTTATGTGTCTTTAGTTTCGTTTCTGCTCTTTTCTTTTCCTTCCTTTTGTTTAATTTGATTATTCTGTGCTTCGAGTTCAGTTGTGCAACAGCTTGAGGAAACATCCAAACGGGAGTTGAAGTCATTGCTCGAAGGTTTGAATCGTGCATATCTGGGAGAAGAACAAACTCAATCGCATTATCGGTAATATCTCTCGTTTTCGTCTCTTCAATGGATGCTGATATCTTTCTATCGAACCTTCATAAATATTTCCCTTCACTTCCTCAAAATGCTGTGTTTAAAATTTATAAAGTACGGATGACTAGACTTTGGGCATTGATGCTCCTAAATGTGCCTGCTGATATCCGATGGCTTATCGAAGCCAAGGTGAGATTGTCCGGTGAGCCGGACATTAATCTCGCAAAATACATGCCTGGTCTAGGAAAGAGCTACTACGCCAAGAGGCGAAGAGCGAAAAGGTTACAAGTATGTTATAAATGTGCTAGATGGAATTGTAACCAGACTTGTCGTTCATTAGGTTTTGTGTCCAGGAATAGAGAAGATAAACTTTCATTTATTAAGAATGGTTTGAGTAATGAGTCGCTGGATAATGTTTTGTTAACTCTCGAGTCACATTCTTGTGGACTTGTTCAGCGTGAATTGCTTAATCTATGGACACAATTTCGTGATGAATTGCAGTGTTATAGTCTAGGGAATCTGACTAAAAACGACCCTGTTTGCCAGTTTATAAGAAAACTGGATGGGAAGCAAATCCCCGACTCATAGAAGGCGTTTCAGCCGTTACTGGACGTAAAACCAGAGGAAGATGTGAGCCACAATCACAACTACTTGTATATTTGAATGTGTGTTGTTGTTGTAGAATTTTTTTTTCTTGTTTCGTTTGATCTGATTATCAATGTTGTTTTTGTGTTGTTGTTGTTTGTTGATTTTGTTTGTTTTAATTTCAAGTTTTCTTTTTGACAAACCATATGACTACCCTATGGCATAAGTACACGTGGGAGACAAGTGTGGAGGTTTTGTCAACCTCCACCGAAAGTGTATCTCTATTTTTTATGCTTCACGTGGGAGACAAGTGTGGGGGTTTTGTCAACCCCCGCCGAAAGTGTATCTCCATTTTCCATGCTTCACGTGGGAGACAAGTGTGTAGGTTTTGTCAAACCTCGCCGAAAGCATATCTCATTTTTTCAAATCTTGGGGCGATAAATCTGCATCGAGCAACCCCCACCGAAAGTATGTCCCCATGTGTCAAAATTTGAGAGTTTTATGGGTGTATATATACATTCTGCATATTTTCATATGTCATTCCATAACTTGTCTTGCAATTGAAAAGCATAATATCTAACGTGTCTTACACAAGATTAGAGCACTTGTAGAAATGGAGAAAACACCAATTCGGCGATTCCGCAATATATGCGTATTTTGCGGATCGCAATTTGGTAAAGATGGAGAGTTTACCACAGCAGCTCTTGATCTTGGTAGGACATTAGCTGCGAGGGGTATTAATTTGATTTATGGAGGGGGTAGTCTTGGGTTAATAGGGTGTGTGTCAACAGCTGCAAACCTAGGCGGGAGCAAAGTTCTTGGCATTATCCCCAAACCTTTAGCTGTACGAGATATGGTAGGCAATACAATCGGGGAAGAGTTACAGGTCTCTAGCATGCATGAACGCATTGCACATATGGTTATTAAATCTGATGCATTTATAGCTTTACCCGGTGGTTATGGCACATTAGAGGAGATATTTCAAATCACCTCTTGGGCACAGCTAAACATTCATAAAAAACCTATTGGTTTGTTAAATGTCAATAATTTTTTTGATGGTTTGTTGTCTTTTCTTGATCAAGCTGTAGAAAAAAATTTTATCTCACCATCAACGAGGCAAATCCTTGTTACAGCTTCAACGGCAGGGGAGTTAATTGACAAACTACAAGAATTCGTCTATTCGCCTGATCCAACAACAGCTCGGATTGATTGGTTTGGAGAAGGCAATAAGAGGCGTAAACTGGATTTAACACTCCATCTGTAATCTCTATTTGCTGGTTTGCTTCGTTTTTGTTTGCTTTCTTTTATTGTGTTTATTTGAAGTTTTTCATGTTATTTATTTTGAGATTTTTCAGGTTGTTTCTTTCCTCCCAGGTAATATTTTCTAATCTTGGTTTTTAGAGTGGTGGCTTAAAAAGTTTAAGTTCCCTTGAAACGCATTCTGGATCTCTTCAATCCATAGTGGCTGAATAAGGAGGCTAACTTCTAAACTTTTTAGACCCATTCTAACTGACTTGTTTTTGTTTGCTGACTTGTTGGACTTTGTTATTTCATGAGTAGGTTTAATTTTATGTAATTTAGAGTTGTTATATATTTTTGTGTCTTTACCAGTTCTGACTAAAAAAAAAAATTGTGGAAAAATCTGAGAATGGCAGAATATGGGGTTTCTTTAACTCTTGAAACGCATTCTCTCCAAATAAATCTGTAGTGTGTTTATTTCATGTTGTTTGAAGTGTCTTGTTTCTTGTTTTGTTCTTCATAATAAAGGTATATAGGCTGGAAACCTTAAGTCTGCGGGCTACTGGTCCTAAGGATTGTTGAAATATACAATCTTGACTCAGGTGTAACAACGCCACGTACCTCTTCTCTTGCATTTTAGGGGCCAATGATAAGGCAATGATTGAATTGAGAATAACTCTTGGAAAATGATAAAAGATGCATAGATCTGTGTGCTTGAAATGTTAATTAGCTTTTGCTTTACCTTTGATTCCTTGCACAAAATTGAGCACCGAGCCATTATCACTGAGTTATTTGTTTACTTAGAGAAAGTTTATGTAATTTAAGTGTTTCTCCAGATTTTAATGAATTCTAGAACTTGTTTGATGGTCACTCGAGGCGAAATCCTAGACTGTGCAACATTAGGGAAATGATTTAGGCCATCTTTGGACCGTTTGAGCCTTAAGAGCCAACCTTGACTAAAATTGATCCCTAGTTACCCCTTTGAGCCTCTGTAAACCTTTTTCTTTGTTAACTCACTAAAAGATTTCCTAATCTCAATTGAATTTGTTCCAAACAGTTTATCCCTTACCTATGAGCATGTAAATCATTCGCAATTACATTTTGAGCTATGTTCTGGTTTTGGGAAGTTAGAGGAGGTTGGATTATGCCATGAGCAACGCAAGTGAGTTTTATTATGTTTGTTAAAAAAAAAAAAAAGAGAAAAAATCTGTACTTATCTTCCACGTACTTAAACATTGAGGACAATGTATTGTTTAAGTGTGGGGGAGTGGAATTGCAGTTAAAAAAAAAAAGAAAAAAAAGAAAAAGAGTTCTATACCCTTGGGTGTTCTTAAAAAGAATGAAACAATAAAGTGTGGGGGTGTAGTTTCTTTTGTTTTCTACAAAAAAAAAAGGAGAAGAAGAGAAGAGAAAAAAAAAAAAGAAGATTGAGTGTTCTAAATAAGTTTGGGGGAGTAACCTGGTGAATTAAAATAAAGTTGTGTTATAGGGGTGAGCTCTACATAATCTTGAATGATTTATGTGTTTGTGGGTGATTTGAGCCAAATTATTATCCTTGATCATACCTTCACCCAAGCCAAACGTTACAAGCTTAATAAAGTCCTACTTGATCCTTGGTGTTGTACATGTCTACATTAGTGGAGAGTGACTTGAAAAGCAGGCCTATGGAGTTCATTTATACACACATCTTCAATATTAAATATGATTCATTTTTATGCATAAACTCATCTGGGTTACAAGTGATTAGGTGAGAATGGCTCTACACACACGCATACTTGAGGAATTGAAGTGAAGCGAAACTAATCTTTGAGATGAAATTCTTGATCAAGTGCATTATTTTGAAGTTTTCCTTGAGTTATAATTAAGTACAATCTTTGAGGCCTATTTGCAAGATGAAGCATTTGTGTGTTTTAATTTTTTGTTGATTCTGTTTCGGTTTAGTTTTATTTCATATTGTCGTAGTTGCTCGAGGACTAGCAAAGTCTAAGTGTGGGGGAATTTGATAAGTGTCTATTTATATATCATTTTCATATCAATTCGTCCATGTTTCTTTGCTATATTCCTTGGTATTTTTATGTTTTTGTGTGGTTTTGATGTTTGTAGGAGTTTTGGAGCAACTTGCACAAAAATGGAGTAAAACCCTTCATTTTCACCTCTGCTAGTCAACCAATTTCTCGGAGTTGATTGTATCGATATACAATTAACCGGATAACATGCTATATACCATTGAAAAGCTCTCGAAGTCTATTTTCTGGAGAAATTTACGGTTCACGAATTTATGTAGTGTACCGAAAGTTGTGATAAAAATGGTATGAGAAGTGTATATTTGTAATTCCATATATCACTGTAGCATGTTATTAAATACGGGGCACTGTAGCAAGTTACTGTAGCAGAGTATTTAAACACATTTTAGGGTTTTATTTTCATAACTTGAAGAGGGGAAAACGTGGGAGGAGGCTGCATTTCTGGATTTCTCTCATCCCTTGGAGTTCTTGAAGGAGAAAGAAGATTTTGAAAGAGGAGGAACTACAATTCCAAGAAGATTCATCTACAAAGAAGATTTTCAAAGAATTTGCTAAGTTCTTTCTTTCCTTTTCAATTCTGGAATTTCTCTGTATTGTATTTGTTATTCTGATTGAATATGTGTAACTAAATCTGAATTGGTTGAGGGTGATTTCAAAGCCCTTGATATGGATTTTGTGAGTTGATTGTGTAAGAAATTGTTATCCAATTCTCTAATTGAAGTTGCTTGTATTTTCCCATATCTAATGCTTATGATTGCTTACTGATTGTATTTGGAATGGCCAACTGAATATAATCTGTTGTTGTCTATTGCTAGATTAGAAATCTTGATCCGTAATTGTCATGAATTTCCAATCATTAGTAGCAAAATTGTGATCAGAGATTGCAATTGGAAAATACAACCTAGGTTAAATAATCCGAACTTGTGTGATTATTGCTTAGATCAACCTATCTTTCTCATCGTAATGCTTCCATTGAATTAAACTTAGAGAGCTTGTTCTAGGTTGTTTAATGGATAGAGATTAAATAAAGAGCTTGTTTTATTTAACAACAAAGTAAGGAAAGATTGGGATAACAGAGCTTGTTGTTATCTACGGTTGATAACTTCAATGCTGTAATTGGATTACAATTCTATGTTAATTCACAAATTCATATCTTGTGGCAGAGAATGAACTCTTAACCAAGTGTCTCCCATTGATTTTTCATTCAAATTTACTTTCTGTTTTGTTATTCTTTACTTGCATTCTTATTTCATTTAGTAAATCATTCAACAAAAATCCCCCCTGTTTAGTTTATTGTTGCTGGAAATAACAAATTCAATTAGAATCAATCCTCGTGGGAACGATATCTACTTATCACTTTATTACTTGTGCGACTAGTATACTTGCTAGTTTCGAACGCATCAAAACTTGGGAGCAAAACAGGACAAGTCACAAAGATAAGCCTGAAGATCACAAAGCCACCACCTGGGAATAACCATAGAAAAATTAAGTAATGACAATCTAATCCCTTGCTTCTGGATCCAAACTGCCTTTATCCCTTCATAGACGGGTTCAGGAAGTTATGTATATATCTTCGATCCATCCTAACATAGTCCAACCTCCATTAGGGTCTACTGAGTTCAAAGTTTTAAGTTATTAATGTTGTCCATCTTGATCCTAATTCCATTTTATGAATACAACCGATTTTATTTTTTTTACTACATGTGAGGTGAGATATTTTATATACATCCATAGAACGAATAAGGAGAATATGATATATTTTCCATCAAACATGAGGAAACTGGAAGAGGATTACAACCATTTTTGAAAAAACAAAATAAAGCAGAATAAATGATAAAGAGCAAATCTAAGCTAACCCTTCATGAAACAAGTAAGGGAAATGATTATAAAGTAAATAAGACAATAAAGCAAAGAGATAAGGATGAGGCAACAAACAATCACAAATGTAACTACTAAATTAAACGAAAGCAACGCAAATATAATGAAAACAATACATAAGTGATAACATTCAAAACCAAATGGAGACAAGATGATGATCACTCATGAATTGAATGTCATCATTCAAAAGGAAAGACGTAAAAAGACAACATTAACCCGTAATTGTGTGACGTCCTCTCAATCTCAAAAATGCCAAAACAATCAATAACAAGAAAGACATTAAACCAGAATTAATTGAAATTGAACGGCATCGAAATGATAATCCCTCACCACCAATTGCAAGTCCATTTATCATTCGTCCATTCTCATCAATATCCTCAAAACAAAACACTTCAAATTTGACATTTCTAATTTAAAAGAAAGTAAACAAATATCACAATAATGCAAAATTCCCAAACAGCATGGCATCAAAACTTGAATATTTTTTTTTTTACTGAAATGGATCTCTCACCATGAATGTGAAATCTCTATCACTCATCAATTTTCATAACGAGTTCAAAATCATACAGGATAGACCAACCACCTTACTTTGACTAACAATTGATCACATGAAACATGTCATGCACAATCAATTTAAATCTAATGAAATTAACCAGTAATATTCTAACATGTATTTTCTATCATGACATCATGAAAATAAAAAATCTAAACATATTATCATTTAATAACAAAACGGAACGTGGTACAAGAGAGATTTAAATATGGCAGCACTACAAGAAAAATCAGTATACATGTTGCTTTGTTTTTGTCAGTGTGTAAGGAAGTGACATATATATTCTAGTCAAACCCTCATAGGTTGATATTTGTCACCCTTGTGGAAGTTTATGCAAACATTGTTTGTCACAATTTAATTAAGTGACATATATAACAATTTAAAAATATAAATTCCCAAAATATCTGAAACTTAATGACGTGTATTACCTGCCTTCATCCACTTTTCATTCTTGATATCCCTTCCTCTTTTCCCTCTTTTTTGAGCCCTCTCAAAACCCTAAATATTGACGCTTCGCATCTTCATGGCAACTTCTCATTCTTCAATCGCTTCAGCCTCTTCCACTTATGTTTCCCTTTTCTCCTTTTATCTTCTATTTTCCTCTTCTCTTTTTTTATTTTTTTATTTTTTATAATAAGAGAACTCCACCAGTTAACACCATGGTCGGTACTACCTCTTTGATTTTTGTGAATTCTACTAGTTAAAATGTGAGTTCATCTCTTGTTAATCTATTGTCATCATCATCTCCAATCTTAAAATCATCTCTTCTGTCTTATCTCCGTCTTCCTCAATCTTTGAATCGTGAATTTAGAGTTTAAGAAGGGTAACTTGACACTTACAGATTTGATCCTTTTCACTATTCTTTTTTAATTTTCTATTTTCCTGTTTTACTTTATTTGATTTACTTTATTTTTTTCTTTTTACAATTTAATATTCCTATCTATATGTTGGAACCCATGATTCCCTTGTTGCTCTCAGCAATGATCTTGTAAAGGTAATTTTCCAATTTTTGTTAGGGTGGATTTCTTTAATTAAATGAAATTTGTTTATTACGAAGGTTTTGTTTCAATCTTTTGTTTTCATGATTTTCAAATTTATGTTGTTCAAAAGATTTGTGCTCCATTTGAATCACCGTTGACTTAGGTTTCAATGATATTTTGAACTATTTTTCTCTACCCCTTTCAGACAACAAGACCTATCTTTGTTTGGTTGCTAAACCAACTATCAAGGACTATATTTGCCATGCTGTCGTTGTGCAATCTAAAGCATGCTCAGTGAAGCCCTTATTCTATCTTTTTTGTGATATGTTTTTCAGGCGAATAGTTTTTCTTTTAGTGGAAATATGACTCTCTTCTTTTTCTTTTTCCTTTATTTTCTCACAAAAAGATTTATTTTAGCCACTTCTCAAAACATTTATTTTTTTCTTCTTACACAAAGTGTTGGATGGCCGTTAGTTTGTTCTATATCTAGTGTTAATGCTAGTTTGTTTTATTTTGTTAGGTGGCATCATTGGTATGTGGTTTTGAAATTGGTGATGCTGGTTGTAGAGGTGGGTTGTTGTGTTGTTGGTACTGGGATTGGATTATAGTATTTCTAGTGGTGTTGTAGTCTTCTAGAGCAACATTCATCAAGTGAATCTTAATGCCAACCTTTTTCTCGTCGTTTCATATCCATGGGTTTGATTAAGTCATATATAGCTGATTCACTCTTTAACAGTTTCTTAAAATCCCATATTGATCACCCAACAGTAAGTTAAATATATAAACTGATAAATTAGTGCCTTTTGTCATGCATACTTCATAGTTTTTGTATTTAAATAAAAGGCCTTTTATGTAACACCCTAAAGTTTACTAATGATTATGATATTTTTATGTTACCATATATATGTGTTGGGTATAGGTGTTGTTGTAATAAAATAAGGATTGGGGGTGGTTATTACAGGAATTAAGAAAATGAGGGGCTGAATTGTGTTTTTTCCCTCCATGTTTATCTATATAAACCCCCTAGACTCTAGAAAGGCCCAATTTTCTTCCCCCTTTCTCTTTGAAACGTCCAGTAGCCTCTCTCCCTATTTCCCTCAATTTTGCCATGGAATCAAGAGGAGAGGAAGGAAACAAGAGTCCAAGAGGTAAAGATTCACTCCTCTATCTCTAGCTCTTGCCATACCCATGCAATTGACTGATGGTTTATTATTGTTTGTGATATTTCATGCTAGGCATATGTTGTAAATGGCTAGAAAAACATGAATTAGAGTGAATTATGGAAGAATTTAAAGATTTGATGATGCTAGGAAGCTAGAAGTAAAGTATGAGCATTAATCCTGCAGAGTTGTTTTCCTAAACAGTGCTAAGTCCGAAAATTCCCATAAATTCCATGGTTGTTTGCTGACTCTAAACTTTTTATATGATTTTGAAACACTTAAAAATTCGTAGTGTGTGAATTGTAATGAATTTTTGAAGTTCTGGTTTGAAATTGTGAATTTCCCTGTTTTAGAATAGGGCATGGGGAATAAACTTGATTTTGTAAATTTTTTTATTTCTAATATGAAAACCCTTGGATATTTTTTTCTGTTAAACTGTAAATTTTCATGATTTTTGGAGTTGTGTATGAATTTTTATGAATTTCCAAAACTGGACTTAAAGAATTGTGAATGACAATTTCCAGAACAGAGCATACAGAGGAAATTTCATTTGACTGACTTAAACTCCTTAGAAAATCATGATTTTTGGTGAAATGACTCTTATATGTGTCTAGTTCTAGAGTGGAAAGTTTGGTAGAGATTTGATTATTGTAGAATTTTATAAAATTCTTCAAAGTTGCACTATTCAGTTGAGAGGTCTGCAGACAGATTTGCTGGGTGAATGAAATTAAGGATTTTCATGGGGTATATGACCTTATTTTGACTCAATAAAATTCTTGGACAATAAAGTGTATGTTATTTGAGTTCGATGAAGTTGGGTGATGATTAGAAATGAATAACCCCTTATTATAATAATCCAACTAATATATGTGTGTGATAGTGTTTAATAAAAGATGTTGTTGGTTGGTTGAAATATTGTTAACCTATAAGGGGTTTAATTCTTTCTAAATGGACACTGATTAGTGTGTCATGACTATGGCAATGGTTACCAGAGAGGAAGGAGAAGAAGAAGAGATGAACTTTAAACAACTGTTGGTCAAGAAATACAAGACAACAAAATTAAAAGGCGAGGCTAATCAGGTAAGTAGCTAGACCCTTCTAAGGACACAATATATGTTAACTTTTAATGAAATGTGTTTAATGATTGTGTTTGTGAATATATGTGAAATGTGTTGATGGAATGTGGATGGGCCATAAATACATGGAATTTGATATGGGAAATGATTTGATTGGGGTTTATAGTGATTTATGAAATGTGTGATTTCGCACACTTTGATGTGTATGTGAGTTACATTTTGGTGTAATTTCTTTGTGTGTGGGATATAGAAATGTGGATGTGCTCTCATATATGTGAATTTGTTGTGATATGGATTGAATAACATTGCCAATGAAATGATGTGTCTATATGAAGAATGAAGTACATGCCAAATGTTAGAGGATACTATTTCCTCATGTGAGATGGCATGACAAATGAATGTCTATGAAAAACCGTGTGTATTAGAGTGCCATGAATATGTATGAGTGAAAAATGAATGAGATCAATTATACATAGACATAGTTGTGCAACGATATGATTGAAATACATATAAAAGTAATGGAAGGGTTGGCACTAATAAAGAATTCAATGGGATTCTATATGTGTAGAAATGATGCCAATGTGTGGATTATGCACATCCGTAAATGTATATGAGATATGTAGGCTTATTGAGAAGCCTATGTAGAACCTCAATTATGAAAGTGAACTGCAATACTGTGATGTGCGAAGGCATGCATCATTGTGTGATGTGTTATGAATTTGAAATTACATGCCAAGCACATGGGAATATATTGAATGTCGAAAGCGAAATGTGATACCGTTAAATGCTAGCATTATGGTAAATGAATTGTAATAAGTTGTGATTGGGTTAGAAGCTTGACATAGAGCTTCATTTATGTGACTGAAATGTGAAATGTGACATGTGAGTGAAAGCTTCATATAGAGCTTCACTTATGTGACTGAATGTGAAAACTAATATGTGAGTGGCATGCCACAACTTAGGATACTTAGCTCTCATAGCTTGAGGGGAGGTCTGGACCATGTGTTTCCCTACATGGGATTCAGTAGCAGGGGCTTGGTA
Source organism: Boswellia sacra (assembly GCA_013180625.2). Lineage (NCBI taxonomy): Eukaryota > Viridiplantae > Streptophyta > Magnoliopsida > Sapindales > Burseraceae > Boswellia > Boswellia sacra. The sequence continues at coordinate 28,568 of SNVD02000761.1, read as the reverse complement.
TCCCCCTGATTGTTAGATTAGCCTTGAGTTATCTTAAGTGTAGGCATCTCTGTGTATATGTACTATTTCATGTGGCAGGATAGAGTCCAGCAGAACTGTGTGGCTATCACCTTTGAGTGATGACGGATTCGTGCAATGTGAGAATGTGATAAATACTCACTGCTACGATGCCTTGCCTACGGATGCCACCAATGGGTGGCTATGTGATATGGGCCCATATATGTGATCTGACTGTGATATGATAAGTCCTACCTTGATTAGAGAGCACTGTTCCTAAGTATCTCTGACTGTACTATGGAAGCTTCCAAAATTATGTGAAACAGATATCCATATGAATAATATAGCTAGCTTGTGGAAACTCATGTGTGAATGATTTATGTGTTTATGGGAGCACATGAGGATGTGTTAGACTTGTGGAAAGTTTATTTGTAAATGAGATGTGTATATAAATGGGTGTTTGTATAGATATATGAGATGAGCTTTGACATAGAAAAGCCATGTTCGATTACCCATAGAAAAGTATTTATAGAATTAGATATGTGATGGGATAAGTGAGTAATTGGTCTAGGAAATTGGCCAATGATGCAAGGTTGACGCATAAGCACCATTAAATGGTGCAGAAGCGCATCTTTAACTGACTTAAAGAGGTATAGGCAGACAAATGGCATCATTGTGCCATACCTTTCACGCTGGAGTGCCACTTGCACCGACTCAAGTAAGAGAGAACGGAGAGTTGGCGCATGCGTGCCTCTCCCTTGGTGCAGGAGAGCGAAATTGAAATTTGCAACAAATTGGAATCCAAAAATTTGGTGTCGCTGCGCCAATTCCCTTGTGCAGGGGCGCGATCCTTGAACAGTAAAATCAATTTTCTGACTTTCTTAGTAGGGCACATATGGCTTGTATACCAAGAAATAAACAGAAATTGGTGATTTATGGAATAGGTATTTAATAGTAGCCATATTCTGAAATGGTTATCACCATTAATTGTTTTATTTTGAGTGTTACGCTAATTTTTATAATTCTAGCTGCTTGCTGAGTTTCATACTCACTAGTCTGTTGTGTACCTCAGGTATTCAATCAGTTAAAGATTAAGGGAGGATTTCGGCATAACAATGACCGTGTTCCCTTGACAAGCTCTTTTCCGCTGTAGTATTATTATATTGGGTGCGGGTTGTGACATTTTAAATGTTGAATATATTAATTACTTAATAATTTCATCCCATTAATATATTAGTTTATTTTTGTCTTAATTAAATCTGGTGGTGTGGTGTTACAATTCATATGATCTAAATGTTTATGGGTTTAGCTCTATTTTCTGTTTATTTCATATAGATGTATTGATAATGCTGGTTAGTTAGTAATGGATTGATGGTTTTGAAAACTTTGTTACTGGGGATTTTTTTTTTTTTTTTTGTTAAAGAGTTGATGTTGTTTTCTAGCCAACAAAAACAATGCACCCTCTATTGCACATAGTGTAAGTAGTGGTTTATGTTTTGTCTTCTTTTTGTTCTAACAAATGCACTTTGATTGTCGATTCTTCTTCCTCGTCCTCTTCACAGCATGTGTGTTGATTAGTGGCAGAATGTCCTAGCTAGCATGCTTAGTTCATAACATGGAAAACGCTCCTCCCTTATCCACCACCATACGAGTTTGGTAAGTTTGGTAAATTTCTTTGTGTTATAGGGTTTAAATACTTTCCAGAGAATTATAACACAATTGCTTCTTTTTCTTTTAATTTTTGTGTAGATTTTATAGTCACAGAAGGTCTCAAAGTTAAAAGTCCCAAGTAATAATAAATTTTATGTTGTAATATTAAGAATGTATTCTAAAAATGAAAACTTAAAATTCTCCCCCCTTCTGAATTTTTTTTTTTTATGTGAATTGATAACGTAATTTTAATTCATTGGGCATAGAAAGGTTTTAATTTTTAATCTATTTAGGCAGATGAAGATATTCTATCATGCAAGTAGTCTCGTTAGATGTTGTAGGCTACTCTTTCATATGCAAGTAGCAAACAAACCAAATTCAAATTCGTATGAGTTCTTTTTTATTTTTTTCTTTTTACAAATAAGGTATTTTAAAGAAGGAATTGTGAAAAATGATCAAGTCAAACTGAATTTAGATATTTTTGACAATTTAGATTCTATTAGTTTGACCGCATCAGAGATTTGTTACTTAGTGGCTTGTTAACTGCTAACTACTAATTCATTAACTGTTAATTGCTAGCAAGTGCCGATTATTATGCACAATAAGAATGTATAGGCGAGGGTTTGGGGTCAGATTTTAAGTGAAAACACCATGAAGCAATCCATTCTCATTATAACAACTTGGCTATTGAATGAAAGAGTGTAACCATTTTACCTCTATTGTCCAAATCTTCCTCTTGTCTTCGGTTCCCCTTTTTTTGGATCTTTTTCCTACCCTTATGCTCAAATTGTGAACTTTCGTTCTCTTTAGGTATGAGGAATTGCAAGGTCTAAATAAGTAAGAAACAGTTGAAAGATATGATTTGGAACAAGTTCATGTGTGGCGTCGAAGTTATGACATTCCTCCACCCAATGGTGAGAGTTTCGAAATGTGTGCTGAAAGAGCTATTGCTTATTTTAGAGATTATGTAAGCATGACTGTGTTTACATATATCTACTTCCTTCCAATAAGTTTTGTTAAATTTATGCTTTACATAGGCTATCAATCCCTTAAGGGTCTTAGTCTTTAAAGATTCAAGTGATTATTGTTGTAGATGTGGAGTCCCCATTTGGATAATCCTCATTGAGAGTCCCACATTGATTGGTTAAGGGAAGGTCATGGGGCTTATATATGGAAGGAGTTTCTCCACCTAATAGACTAGTCTTTTGGGCTGAATACTTACTCCATATATGGTGGCCCATTTGTTGAAAAAATTGTTGTTGCGCAAGGTAGAAGCGGTCCATAACAAGTGGTATCAGAGCCAACCCAAGACAGCAATATAGACTTATTTGGTTCAGACAATGATGGTTTTGATGCCCACCGGGGCCTTGTCTTTATGGAGGATTATTGTTGGTGGTTCAGACAAGGATGTCGCCGCCACCCGCGGAGGCCTTGTCTGAGAAGGGGGATTGTTGTAGATGTAGGAGTCCCCATTTGGATAATCCTCATTGGGAGTCCCACATTGATTGGTTAATGGAAAGTCATGGGGCTTATATATGGAAGGAGTTCCTCTATCCAATAGACTAGTCTTTTGGGCTAGATACTTACTCCATATATTGTGGCCCATTTATTGAAAAAATTGTTGTTGCGCAAGGCGGAAGCGGTCCATAACAATTATCAATTGGAATATCTACAATTTACATATTCAAATAGGGGAAGTTCATTAGAATTGGAAGTCTTGTAAGACCAACCGAGCCTGGGGTCTATGCTTATATTAGAGTATGCAACTTCTGCCCACTATTGTTGTTTTTTTTTTTTTAATCTTAGATATAGCTTCATCTACTCATGAGCATGACAAAAAATCATTGGAAAGTTTGAGTGAAATACTTGAAAAAAAGAAGTAAAAAATAGAACAGTTAACTTTCAATTGGAATTTGTTGTAGAATTTGAAGAACTCTTTTAATATCCTATTAGTTGCTAGTGCATCAACAAAACCCTGGACTTTGTGGCTTAGCTTTATCAGGGAATCTCTTAGCTATTAATGAGGCCATATTTTACTGTTGAAATATATTTCTATCACATGCTATTCCTTTCTACAAGTATCATCCATGCTAGCCTAGATTCTACTCATGGGCTCTTACCAACTTTTAAGATAGCGGATATTTTGGCTATAATAATTAGATTGCACATCTCCCTACAACATAAAGTATTGGATAGTTAATATTGTTGTCTATTTGTTTTCTTTTTGAGTTTATTACAAGAATAGTGTTTTATTAATGTGCTGCATGTACTATTGGAAGTACTTAAGTGCATCTTAGTAAAGTGAAGGCTTTTTTTTGTTTATTTATATATTATTTATGGATTCTCCATTATCTTAGAAATAGTTATATATTTTATAATAGAATTTTTTATAATATAATTTTATAATATATTTTTTGATAGTTTTTATCTGTGATGAGTGCATCTGGTCTAGATCTGAATGTTTTTGGTGTTCTTGTTGTAGGAAGCGTGGGGTTCAACAGAACTATTGGATGGTATACCCAATGGATTTGACTGTGGAAGCCTATGATGCTTGACTCCAAGGCTTCTAATCTTGACAAGGAATAATGTCTTAAAGTATAATATTCTATTCACTTTCTCCATTTTATTTCTAAGTGTTGTTCCTATTGTTGCTGTTATTCAAGTATTGACGCGATTTTCAATAGGTAATTTCATTCAACACCTTGTTGTTTGATTAAGTTATAGTGTTTTGGAATATATTCAGCTTTTTGGGGTTCAATTGTTTTGTATATGTGTTGCCTATTTGTTGTGCTTTAGCATATGGGTGTTTATAGTGCTTGATTGTTTATGCAACTGCATCTATAATCACTACAAGAAAAATGGGAATAGATGACGGAAACAAACAGTCATAAACAAGGGTAGATGATAGAAAATCCATCAGTCGTCTATGTCACTGTCACTCATTCATGATAGAGAAAAAGCCTGTCATGAACTTTGTGATAGTTTTTACATGTCATATGTCCGTCACACTAAGAAATTAATTTTTAATTAATTACCTTGATTTTTTTGACGAAAAATTGACTTTTTTTTAAAATTTGAATATTTTGGCAAGAAATTTGATTTTTTTTAATTTCAATTTAATTTTGACAGAAAAATTAGCATTTGATTTTTGGCACAAAAATTAGTGGTTAATTTTTGGCATCTAAATTATGTTATTTGTGATAGATTTATGATTCTCCATCTCTGTCACAATATTTAAATTTAGTTTTGTAAAATTATGATTTTTTTATTTAATTTATGCATTCTTGTATTTGAAATTTATTTACAAATTCAGTATGAACTAAAAATTAAAGTGCACATCAATTGAGTCCAAAAACACTTTATAGTAATAACATCCACATAACAATATATAGGACAAGTTCCATAGATCAAGTATATCATTACCAATACATAAGCTAAACCATCAATAACTGTCAACAACAAATTATGATTCTAATTCAAATCCAAAGCTAACAGCACATGATAGGCAACCAGATCAAATTTGAAGTTCACATGACACATTCGAGCAACCTAGAGAAAATTTTTTAAATTTGACTAGCTAAGTCAGCAGAACTCCTCCCATACTCTCAGCAAAATCTCCAGTAGAGCTCCTCTTGTTGTCGACAAATACCCAGCAAAACTCCTCCTATATTCAGCTAAATCCCCAGCATAACTCCTCCCATTCTCAGTAAAATATCGAGCAAAACTCCTCCCATTCTCAGCAAAATACCTAGCAAAAGCAACCAGAAAGTGCTTAAAAGCACTTTCCACTCAGCCCTGCATGATTTAGTAGGTTCACAAATAAGTACTTAAAAGCAACAGAAAGTGCACCCATCCACAAGATACTATGACTTACATAGCTCTTAAGGTTGCCCGATTTTCTAGCAAGAATGTATCTTCCATAGTCAAAAATTGAGAAGGCAAAGTAGAGAAAAAAGGTAAGCAAGACTTAAAGACAACAATCATAATAAAATTCCATGTGAATTCTTCATATCAAAGGAAGTGACCTAATCAAGTTTGTTTTGATGGATGAGCTGTAAAACCTTGTAGAAGCTAATCTTGCGAGGCCTCCCTCCAGCAAAACAGCACGATCAACTTCCTTTGATTGTCTCCTTTCCCAATTCAATTATATTGGTATCTGAATGGCTGCAAGCAGAGAAATTACTCATTAAACATTGGAAAATGGCTCATGAATGTCTCCATTTCAAGAACTATCATATAATTTCTAGATTCATATTGGTCTACAAGTTAGTTACTACACTTAAGATCTCACTCTTGATATGAATGCTGTTCTATAAGATGTGATATATAACATACAGTTGACACCTCTGTAATCTACCCCCCGAAATATATCTTCTCTTGTTTTTCATTTCCATTAAAATAGCCAAAAATTAAAAAAATTTGTGAAACTCTGACCAGCACATAGCAAGAGCCTCAACAGTTTTTAAGAAGTCAGCACATACCAAAGTTTCTGATGATTGAGGGAGCTGCTCTGTTAGTAGTTGCAGGACTAGAATGAAATGTAACGCTACAGTAAAACAGTATGTAACCATGTGCCATCATCAATGTATCCATTACACTTCTTTTATATGGCACTCTCTATTGTATCGATGCATAAACCAATTGATCTCCCCACTGCCATGGCCTCAGCTAGTCTTGATCTAGCTTCAGTATTGCAATGTGAAATAAGAGTAGTATTCAATGCAACCCATCGTACTTGGGAGATAGATTCACTCTTTCTGTAGCCCAACCATCTAAAAACTCTTTCCAGCTGCTTTTTAGTAAGAAAAATGAGTTAATAACCAATAGAAATCATGGCAAAGGATCATGAGAAAAAAAAATCATAACCTTGTAAATATCAGAATAATGGCCCTCTGAGTGTCCAAATACTAGATGCTCGGCCACTAACCCTCCCAAAATTACACAGGAAAAGTTGTCCAAAGTCTGCATCCAATTATGATCACAGAGGAACAAACTGTTACTGATGCTCTTCGTGAGATCGACTAACTGACCAAGGATGCAAATAGTGACTTCCAACATATATTATTGATTTGAGTATTTAGGTGCTTGTGATGTTTATACTCCATTTGATTCCCCACAAACATAGACTAAAATCTCAACTTGCTTTGTTAATTAAATTGAGTAGCTGTTGTTCCAAGCCCTCTATTCTTATACTCTAGTATTGTCTGTGTTGAAAGGTTATATGATAACCGAAAAAAACACTTGAAAACAATGAAACTGTATGCTGTGCTTCTAAAGATTTATACCAAAAAATAAAGCTTTTTACCTTGGATGAAATTTCACCTCTATTGGCCTGTACGGTCCCGTGACATGCAAATTAGAAACCAATCAAGAGGTGGAAGTCTATATAACATAAACTGAAGAACCTTACACCTTGGGCAAAGAGAGAAGGGATTTATTTACCCTATTGCCTACATGACTGCTATCTTTCTTCAGCATCCTTGGGTTAGCAACTTGCATGGCCTGCACAGTCTTAAAAATATTAGATAATATATAATCCACACGATGAACAAAATAAGAAATGGCTATTCAAGCAATTAATCCTTTTAGTCTTCCAAAACCAATCATCCATAACTGCATTCCAACAATGATCTGAACTAAACATGTAAAAGAAATTGGATCTGGAAAAAATTGAACATAAAATGATTGAATATATAAGCAAATAGAAACAACTATAGTTAACAAACTGAAAACCATGAGAAAGATAATGGGACGAAGAGTAATATTCTTCGGGAATGTTATTAGCTACTAAAATATTTTCATGAAAATTAATCTGAGGGTGAGAGCCATTGAAGGAACACATCAGAACATAACAGTGCACTTACTTCTTTAAGAAATTCAAAACCCACAAATTCTACACTCCCTCGAGCAAATTTCTCCTGCCTAAGAGTGTCTATGCTTGGTACTGTATAACCTCTTGGAAGAACCCCCAGCAAGTAGCCAACAAGAAAATGACCAGCTTCATGCTGTGCAAATATATCTTGCATTGTCAGCCATGGCCTCATTAAAGATATTAACTTCCTAATTTTAAATAATATGTACAATTTTTATAGCACATTGTAACACCTAGTGGTAATTGGGAAAAAAAGTTTGTCTTACTTGCACGCATGTGAAATGATCTTCTTCACAAAGAGACAAATAGCTTTCATCTTCCGGTAAGCTTTCAATTCGATCACTTGGATCCTGCTAAAGAAAAAGTAGTAAGCCATTTTGTTGCATTACCAATTACATACAACATGAAGAAATTTTGGAACGAATAAAAGTTCAGACTTGTCACACACAAAATCATCAAAATCTGTTAGCCAATACTCAAATCTCTCAATAGACATGACACGCAACAAATGTTCGCCAGTTTAACCTTCAAAAGGAAGAAGAAAGTTTCAATTACACTTCATAATAGGTTGAAAATAATCAATTCTCTACCTAAACAATCAAATCCGATAGAAATCAAACAAATGTACAATGATAGATTAAAAACGAAAAAATTACTCCCTATTGAAATGGATCAAGATGCACACCTCATCCAATGAATAAAAACTAATTATAAGATTGAAAAAAAAAAGATAGAGCATCTACCCCTCTTCCACTCGTAATACACAAGCTGTAGCTGGAAGGTTTCTATTTCTTAACCATTTTCTCAGGTGTGTAGACAGTACTCCGTAAAATATGGTAGTTGTGACAATTTTGCTCTCAAAGATTAAGGGAAGAACTTTACAGCCAGAACCAGCTTTCACCAAAGCTCTTATACCAAAATATTAATAAGAGAGAGCAACAGAACAGAACAGAGGAGATTAAAACACCTAAAAAATCAAAGATAAAGAGAGACTGAGAGAGGAGGCAAGACTTACATGACCCGACTGTGAGAGAGGAGGCTGGATCCATGAAGGCGAGCTTATCGCGAGTGAGGATGGTCTGGCGAATGGCAACGCAACGGTGGAGTGGAGGACGACCTAGCGAGTGGCAATGGTGGAATGGAGGACGGTCAGAGAACTTAGCAGTGGAGGAGAATTGGAGATGGTGAAGATGGATGGCTTAGGATTTTTAGGTCTACCCGTCGTTTAGGAGATGAGGGCTAGATTGTATGTTTTTCTCTATCTAGTATATACTTTATAAAAATTCTAAGATTGCAAGTTGAGCTGTGCACACCTATGAAATGCAAAACGACATCATTTCATTTGATATTAAATTAAGTAATTTATTTTTTGTCAGTTATAATTTATCAATTAAATATTATAACTTATGATATATCTTTATTTTACCATAAAATTATATTATTTTTAATAAAATATTTATTATTGAAAAATTAAATATTTAAAATCCTAATATTAGTTAAATTTTTATGTTAAAAAATTTTAAATCTAATATATTTATACTTAATATTAAAAAATACTTAAAATTTTAAAATTTTATTGCTTAAATTTTTAAAATTAGTTGAGTTCTTTATATTCAAAAATTTTATTTCTAACTATATCTATATTTAATGTCCAAAAAAATTTAAAGTTTTCAAATTCTCATATAATTTAAAGTTTGGATGATGAGTTTGGGGACTCAAAAGAAATTTGGGTTTTGTTATATTAAGATTCAAATGCACCGTTCCTTATTGCATATTTTAATAAAAAAATTTATTTGACCAAAAAATGCTTTGTTTTTATTTTAATTAATAAAATATTAATACCAAAATTTGTCAAACATGGTCAATAATAAATTTATGTTACAAAGTTTTTGATAGAGTTAATTTCTATCACTATTCTATCATAAATTCTTGATAGACAAAAAATATATCATATGTACATCATTAATTTTCTGATAGATCATAATTCTATCATAACTTTGTCATCTTTTTATGATATAATGATGTTTGTCATAAAGTGTCAGTCATCTATTCTCATTTTTCTTGTAGTGAATAAGTATAATATATATAATATATAAAAAACCAGATTTATATTAAAAATATATATACTACGTGCTAGTTTAAAAGAACTGACAAGTAATATATTTTTTAAACAAAGATTTAAATTAGTGTTGGTCAAAAAATGACATGTACATAACAAACCGATTTGTTGACTCCTTCCATTACGTATCAGTTACCAAATGACAGCGAATACATGTCTACTGAAATTCCTTCAAAAATCGATATCCACTATCTCTTACAACTGACTGACAAACAACTACATGTCGACTCCTCAACGACATGTATCTCTCAAAAATCAATATGTAAGACCAATTTTTAATCTTGAAACGTGTCATTTTGTGTTATGCGAAAACCGACATGTACGTTCATACTTGTCATTTATCGGCTGACATGTAAGATCATTTTTCTTGTAGTGGTATGCAGACTCATATTTGTGCATAAAAAACAATATAAGTTATCAAAATTATACTAAAATTGTATTAAGTAAACCTATAATCATCATACTACGCCAATATGTCATTTTTTTCCTAGTAAATAGTAAAAATTAACACACTAATATTTCTCAATAATCATGGGAAAGGAAAACAATGAAAATCATAGCATAAGCAAATTCCAACACATCAAATTCATTAATATTCAATAGAAAACCAAGTATAATCACATAAAAAGCTCACTACCTATATTAATTCAAAGTCAAAATTCATGCATAAAACCGTAAAAATTAATACCATAGAAAGATAGAAGGAGAGATTTTGCATAAATAACTAAAGAAAACTAAAGACAATAAAAAAAGAGAGAGAAAACATTGTCATTGCCCTTAAGCTTACCAAAATAATTTGAAGTGGAGTTGAAATCTTCAAAAAAAACACTCATAAATACTCACTAGGAACTTTCCAATGAAAGGTTTCTTGAATTTCTATGTGTGGGCATCTGATGTGTTTTAAGCGTGTTAGGTAGTTGTTTTTCAAAGAAAATTGAGAGAAAATATTAGTAGAAAGCTCTCTGAATCGACCAAAAAATGTCCAAAAGTTCCATTTTCAAACGAATTTTCAAGTTTTTATATATATACATGACAAACGTGCATTTCTCCCTATATATACACGTGCGTGTGTAGCGGACCACGCGTCTGTAACTAGCCTAGAAAGCCTAAAATTTTCATGTTTAGTGCTTCGCCTAGGGTTTTCTGGGTCTTTTCGAGGTTTCTTGGTGTGTTTTTGGGTTAGAGTCTTTTCTAACTAAAATTTCACTTTGATTAGTACTTTTGGTTATCATCATCGAGTTTTCAAGCCATAAGCAAAATTCTAATACTTACAAACCCTTTTAACTATCATTTACTTGCTTTGCTCTTCATTGTTATTTGCATCACAAGAAACATCTTTGATAAAATTTATCAAATTAATTATATGTTTGGTGAGCTAAAGTTCATAGGCTCTCAAAATTATGAAATATATGTATTTAAAATGTTCACTTTTATGAAATATATGTGCTTGACATGTTTACTTTCTAAACTTCTATTTATTTTGTTATTTTCACAACAATTTATTCGTTTACTTTCTGTTTTAAAGACATTATAATAATCTTTGACATTTTTTGATTAGATTTAATTGGCGAAGTGTAAATCACTTATTAAAAGAGTGATACTATATCTACAAAGAAGATTAAAGTTTCACCTTCCGTAATAAATATTTCTTGAGTGTTTTTCTTAAAGGCATAGAAACTAGGGATGCTTATGGATTTTCATTAAGCATGCTACTTTATCATTAAGGATATTATGCTATATATTATGGAAATTATAAATTCTAATCTATATTGAGAACAAGCAAGGACAGAGTGAGCTATATTATCTTATATATATATGCCTTAAAATTATATCTTTTTTTACATCACATACTCACCATAGGATTAATAAAAATCAATGGTACAAATATGATGACATGTCAACTATAAGTGTATTAAAAAGATTCTTTGAGAATTTCTTTTCTATTTCTTATGTCATTATTAATTTTTTTCTCTTTCCTATCTCATCATTACTCAACTCTTTTCTCCTCTCTCCTCAACAACAACAAACATAAATTCAATTAAGATTAAAAAAAAAAACCATTTTTTCCTCTATACTCTACTCCTCTCTTCTCTCTTCTCTCTCTTTACTCACAACAAAGTAAATTGAATAAAATATAAATCTTTTCAATTTAACCAAAAGTCATTACCGTAAACTCATCTTGAGCCTTAAATCTTCATACTTAGCCTACATACAAACTCAAACGTCTCAAGAGTAACCCAACTTATCCTCCAACAGTCGTGACATATTTACCTTATTATTATTTTTTCAAATAGTAAGGATATATTTATAACAAATATATAATTGACTCATGATTGATCATATTGGATTTGATTTATTTGATTTGTTTTTCATAGGCAAGATGCAACACATTTGTATTAAGATTTTTATTTTTGTGTTTGTGACTTTTTATCTATTACTATTTATGTTATATAAGTGTTTGAAATACAATTACATGTTTTTAGTTAAAGTAAGTTACTTTAGTGTTTAATAAGACTAGCGAAATAGAAATTTTTATAAAAGTAGTTATGTAATTGTCTAAAATAGTAATAATCTTTAATCTAATTCAAATTATACAGTAAAATAATTGCTATCAATTTTTGGTCATTAGTATTTGATAATATAAAATTAATTGTAATATACTATATGAGTTTCAAAAATATTAGTATTTTTTACTAAATTTACCTTGTGAGTATCTTTTATGTTATGAGTATTTTTTTATTTTTTATTCTAATTGAATTTACTATGTTGTTGTTGAGGAGAGAGGAGAGAGGAGTTGAGTAATGATAAGAGATGAAAGAGAAAAAAATAATGATATATAGAAAAGAGAAAGAAATTTGAAAAGAAAAATAAAATGATTCTTGATATATAAATACAATTATGGTTGACTTGTCATTACATTTCAACCATGGATTTTCATTAATCTGATGAGTTTATGGTGTAAAAAAGAGTGTGATTTTAGGGGGATGCTGAGATATATATATATATATATATATATTTACATACATACATACACACACACATGCACACACACATAAAAGATTTCATGCGTAATAAGCCAATAGAAAAAAGCAAACATTACGTCAAAAGTAGGGGTGGCAATTCATGTTTTCGGGTCGTGTTCGTGTCGTGTCGAGCTGTGACACGATAAGAATTGACCCAACACGAACACGACCCGTTTATTATTCGTGTCACTGTGACACGACACGAACACGACACGCTAACACGGATAATAAACGGGTCGTAATCGTGTTAGACACGAACACGACCCGTTTAACACGATTAAGACACGTTTACATTATTGACACGATTATGACCCGTTAACACGATTATGACCCGTTAACACGATTATGACACGGTACAGAATTAGATTTCTAATTTTTGTTAAATGACAAAAATATCCTAAGTTTTAAATTTTATTAGGTTTTTAAAACTCTGTTTTTATTTTAAAATTTGGATATAGGGACTAAAATGTCTAAAAAGTTTAGTATTTTTAAATTTAATATGTAATCGTGTCAATATTCGTGTTAATCGTGTTATCGTGTCAATCGTGTATAATATATTTTCGTGTTACTCGTGTCATAATCGTGTTCGTGTCAATATTCGTGTTAATCGTGTTATCGTGTCAATCGTGTATAATATGTATTCGTGTTACTCGTGTCATAATCGTGTTCGTGTCATAATCGTGTCGTGTCATAATCGTGTTCGCGTGTTGAAGACTCTCAACCCGAACACGACACGATTATTAAACGGGTTGAAATTTTCGACACGAACACGAATATGTCAAAACCCAAACCCGCTTAAACTCGTGTCGTGTCAAGTCGTGTTCGCGTGTCGTGTCGAAAATTGCCACCCCTAGTCAAAAGCTATTAGGATACTTAATTTCACAAGAGATTGAGCTAGAAACGTCTATAACATATGTGTAATATAAAAGGAAGATAAAAATGGATGGAAAGAGCATGAACCTCTTGTGACATGGTTATTAACTTGCATTTATTTCTTTAAATGCATCAGATGAAATAAAATTTTTGAGAAAGCTTGCATGTTTTCTTCAAAGGATATGTCACTTTTATAACTTGATTTGCTGAATTTCTACGTACACTAGCAATATTAATATTAATATTATGTAGGTTGAATAAGCTATAAGCTTGCAGGATTATATATATTTGTAACTGACCAAAACTCTATTGTTACACATTACTGGAATATGTATACATTTAGCAACAATAATAAATATAATAATAATAAATATATGTATACATGCTCTGTTTTGAGGCACAAGAAAGTAATGATAATCAGTTCCTCCAGTCCACAAATTGAGTCTTTGCATATAAAATATTTTCTCTTCCTATTTATCTCTTTGAGCCAAAACTGACGCTCCAACAGCTTCAAGGTTGGCAAATGAAATTCCTCGTAGGATTTTGTACATGCATTTTTTCATATGCAATCAATATTGTTTTTTGTTTTTAATTATCAAATACTGCATGAGCTTTGCTTAGCCAGTTGCGAAAACACTAGGGTCATGTTTGGCACCCAACATTATATAGTATTATTTTTAATAATTGTATTGCATTATATTGTATTGTATTAATTAATGCTATGCATAATATAGTGGATGTTTGGTAAAACATTACACTGTACTATTTTTTATACTATACTATACTATATTTATGTTTGGAGTATTTTTAAATTGTATTATATTATCTTTCATTTCAAAAATTAACAACATATTATTAAATAAATTAAATATTATTTTTATACCAAATTAAATAAATTAAATACTAAATAAAATAATTATAACCTACAATTATAAAAATATATAATCTTCCTCATATTTAATTAAATTCATATTGTCCCAATTAATATAAAAAAATTATATTATAAAAATAGTTTTCTTGTGTTACAAAGTACAGTCTATAACCAAAAAAAAAAAAAGAAAAGACTTGTTCCATTTCTATTAAATTCATATTGTCCTAATTAGATCAAAATAAAAAATATAATTTTTTTTATTTTACACAAAATTATTATTGTATATAAGGGTTTTATTGTATTTTAAAATTAAAGAGGAAATATATAATGGTTTATTAATTTAGTATAGTGCAGAGTAATGCGGTAGTTTTTCTTTGCTTTAAATAATGTAATATATGTTACATTAAATTATGCAATATATTATTTAGTACAATATAAAGTTTGTTCCAAACATAAGTACTTTATAAATTAATACAGTGCAGAGTTTTTATACAGTACAATATTGACAATCAAACATACCATAGATGCACTAAAAGTTTACCGTAATTATTGTAGTAAAAAGCTTTCGGCTTTAACTAAAGTTGAAAGTGAAATTTGCTTTACTTTATTGTTTATTCAAGATTCCACTTATCTCCTTCGACTTTAGTTGTTCTTAAAATTGATTTCCTCTTCGGTCTTCACCCATTCTCAATATCAATCAGTTTTTTATTAGATTTGAAGGTAACGTGTTGTTTAATTTTTCTCTTAATTTCATACGAGTACTTGTCTTATATAATTATAACTTGGGTCTTCATCTTTTAAGTCATTTATTTAGTGTGAATTGATCTTTTGCTTGCAAGGATAGTTAACTTTAGGTTCTTCAATATATAGTAGAACTCTTTCATTTATTTATTTATGTTTTAGAATGGAAGAAAGAAAGTGGGAGGATCTAGAAATGGACTGTTTGGTGAACGTGCTCAGCAGAGTTGGTATGGAGTCCCGACTGCTGGATGTCCCTTTTGTATGCAAATCATGGCACAAAGCAAGCCTTAATCCTTTGTCCTGGCAGCATCTTGTTTTTCCTAAAGATTCATTTTCATTTCCATACGAATATGATTCCTTTGAAGCTAGATTTGAGGATCAATATGGAATAAAAAATCTGTCTTACACTGCATTCATAAAGTTCATAATAGATCGCAGCTGTGGAACTGCTACAACGCTTATATTTCCGGAATATTGTACTGTAGCGGCATTGCAGTATGCTGCAAATGAGTAAGTTTCTTAAGTGCCTTAAATGCAATTTTTAACCAAGGTATAGAATAATATTTTGTTGTTAGTTACCCATGGTGTTCTACTCTCTTTATGCTCTTTCTACGAATTCTTTTATAAGCAACGATACACGCACCTATGTATGTCTCTATTTTTATTATACCTGTAAAACTTCTGCCTAAAGGCCCAATTTTAACACTTGCTAAATATGATTTTCAGGTGTCCAGTCTTGAAAGTTTTGGGTTTGCCATCTCATCTTTGCCGGCCCTCTGTACTGCCATCCATCACTGAACTGATCGGAAAGTGGAAAAATTTGGAATTATTAGTTCTCGAAAGTAGCTCCCTTATTTTTTCAGAAATGCTTGCCCAAATCAGTCTTAACTGCAAGAACTTTGGTGGGTTGCTTGCTCATAATACTTACATTACAGAAAAGGAGGCATCAACCATCGTCATATCACTTCCAAAAATTAAGTACTTGGGCTTAAGGGGGGCATCCATTGAACGGGAAAATCTAGTTACTATACTAAAGGGCTGCAAAGAACTTGATTATTTAGACGTCAGTAATTGTGTAGGCTATGAAGCTGACGATGAGTTATTGAAACTAGCTTCTCATATCAGGATATTCAAATATGAAGGCTCAAGATTGTATGATGGGGATTGGTCTGAAGGGGTAATTGAACATGATGATATTTATGATGGTTACTATTCTGATTAAAGGTTGATCAACCATTCAGCCTAGTCTCTCTACTATAGCTTTTTACCAGTGCATGCGGTAGCTGATGAATTGTGCAGGAGTCTAAATTTATCCTTTCTTAAACGCATTAAGTATATGTGTATGAAAATATTATCTTTTGTTGGTTAAAGTCTTTTTTTTATATTTATTTACTAATTTATTTCTTATATATTTAATTTCGTTTTTTTTTCATTTTCTTTTGTGGCATCTATCTATAATATGATTCTTTATTTTTATCGATGACCCAAGATTTCACTTATAGGTCGTGACCCAATTATTTAGTAACTACTAGACCACTGGGCCATTTCGGCTTCAATATTAAGTTAAGAAAAACTCATTCAATCTAAAAGTAAAAGCTTAATGTCACGAGCTTAGAGGTTTGCGCAGCACGCTCGTGCGGCACTTAGGCAACTTGATTCGAAAGTTACTAAGTAAACCTTGATGCTAGTCTTCTCACTCAAGGAGAAGAAAGGATCGTTGAGCCGAAGAGCCTGTAGGCAAAGAAGAGAAGAGATGGAGACAAGAATTGCTAAGCAAAATAACTTTGTATTACACTAGAGAACTCTTTACAATGCTTGAGATTTGTGTGGATTTGTGGATGATTTACAAATGAGACTTAGAGGGGTTTATATAGTGAACCACCTCCCAAATGAATGACCTAGATCTAATGCATCTAAGGGTCCTAATTCACTATCTAGATTGATCTACTAGACTTTACAAAAATAGATAAGTATAAAGGAATATTCCTATAATATCCTATCTTGCTAGAGAATTCTAGAAGATGGGCTTGGACTTGCAACTTTCTAGAAGCTAGGCCAGGCCTTACACATATTTGGGCTCTCTAGCAAGTAAATTGGGCGGGTCATAACATCCTCCCCCGCCTAATTCTGCGACGTCCCTGGCGCGCTCTCATCCTTTTAGCATTGGATATGTTTGCTAAATTGCCACAAGGTGTCTTCACGTTCCCAACTCGCCTCACTATCCGGAAGGTTTTTCCATCTTACCAAGTATTCTGTGTATGGTGAAACTCCCCTCCTTTGTATTACTCGATCCGCTATGAGTGCTCTCTTGGACTCGCTTTTACTTGGATCTTCCTTGTCCTCATGATAGGGCTTAAGGAAGCTCACATGGAAGACCAGATGGATTTTGAGGTTAGGGGCAATCAAACCTTATAGGAGACTTCACCCACTCACTTTACAATTGGGAAGGGACCTTCATATTTCCACACCAACCCCTTGTGCACTTTGTGAAGTGATTTGAATTTTTGAGGTAGGAGCTTGACGAATACCAAGTCCCCTTCTTGAAAAGTGAGGTGTCGTCTATTAGTGTCTGCCCATTTCTTCATTTTCTTGGCGGCTTTATCTAAGCATGCTCGTGTGATGTCGGCTTGTTCATGCCATTCCTTTGCGAGCTTGTATGCCGCTGGACTCTTCCGTCCATAGGTTGAGGCTATGGCATGTGGAGTCATAGGTTGTTGTCTCGTCACAATCTCGAATAGACTCTTACCCGTTGCCTCACTCCTTTGGAGATTATATCAGAATTGGGCAACGTCGAGCAATTTTTGCCCAATCATGTTGATGAGTGCTCATATAATGCCTCAAGTATAGCTCAAGAAAAGCATTGATGTGCTCGGTTTGCTCATCGATTTGGGGATGGAAGCTTGTTGAGAAGCTCAAGTCAGTCCCCAACATTTTGAAGAGCTCTCCCCAAAAGTGACCGGTGAAGCGAGGGTCAAGATCACTTACGATGTTTTATGGGACTCCCTAAAGCTTCACGATATGCTTGAGGAATGCTCAAGCGGCTTCGGCCGCGATGCAATCCATAGAGACGGGTATGAAGGTGATGCGATCGAAACTAGCAAGTATACTAGTCGCACAAGTAATAAAGTGATGAGTAAGATATCGTTCCCACGAGGATTGATTCTAATTAAATTTGTTATTCGAAAGCGAAAACAGAATAAATGGGGGGTTTTGTTGATTGATTAACTAAACTCAATACGAAAGCAAATGAAGAATAATACAATACAAAGTTAAATCAATTGAGAAATACACAATGAAAGAAATCTGGTTAAGGGATTATTCTCTACCACAAGATATGGATTTGCGAATTAATCACAGAATTGTCATCCAATTACACCATTGAAATTATCAACCGTAGATAACAACAAGCTCTGTTATCCCAATCTTTCCTTACTTTGTTGTTAAATAAAACAGGCTCTTTATTTAATCTCTATCCATTAAACAACCTAGAACAAGCTCTCTAAATTTAATTCAATGGATGCATTACGATAAGAAAGATAGGTTGATCTAAGCAATAAACACACAAGCTCGGATTATTTAACTTAGGTTGTATTCTCCAATTGCAATCTCTGATCACAATTTTGCTACTAATGATTAGAAATTCAAGACAATTACGGATCAAGATTTCTAGTCTAGCAATAGACAATATCCAGATTATATTCAGTTGGCCACCCAAATACAATCCAGCAAGCAATCATAAGCATTAAACATGGGAAAATACAAGCAACTTCAATTAGAGAATTGGATAACAATTCCTTGCACAATCAATTCATAAAAAACCATATCAAGGGCTTTGAAATCACCCTCAACCAATTCAGATTTAGTTACACATATTCAGACAGAATACAAATACAATACAATATGGAGACATTCCAGAAAATGAAAGGGAAAGGGAAAACTTAGCAAATTTGATGAAATCTCTTAGGATTTGTAGTTCTTCCTCTTTCCAAGCCTTCAATCTCCTTCAAGAACTCCAAGAGATGAGAGAAATCCAAAGATGCAGCCTCCTCCACGTTCTCCCCTCTTCAAGTTGTGAAATAAAACCCTAAAATGTGTTTAAATACTCTGCTACAGTAACGTGCTACAGTGTCCCGTATTATACATGCTACAGTGATGTGTGGAATTACATTTCTACACTTCTCACACTGTTTTGATTACAACTTTCGGTACACTGAATGGATTCATAAACCGTAAATTTCTCCAAAAAGTAGACTTCGAGAGCTTTTCAACGGTATATGATATGTCATCGGGTTCATTGTATATCAATACAATTAAATCCGAGAAGATGGTTGACTAGCAGAGGTGAAAATGAAGGGTTTTACTCCATTTTTGTGCAAGTTGCTCCAAAACTCCTACAAACATCAAAACCACACAAAAACATAAAAATACCAAGGAATATAGCAAAGAAACATGGACGAATTGATATGAAAATGATATATAAATAGACACTTATCAAATTCCCCCACACTTAGACTTTGCTAGTCCTCGAGCAACTACGACAATATGAAATAAAACTAAACCGAAACAGAATCAACAAAAAATTAAAACACACAAATGCTTCATCTTGCAAATAGGCCTCAAAGATTGTACTTAATTATAACCCAAGGAAAACTTCAAAATAATGCACTTGATCAAGAATTTCATCTCAAGGATTAGTTTCGCTTCACTTCAATTCCTCAAGTGTGTGTGTGTAGAGCCATTCTCACCTAATCACTTGTAACCCGGATGAGTTTATGCATAAAAATGAATCATATTTAATATTGAAGATGTGTGTATAAATGAACTCCATAGGCCTGCTTTTCAAGTCACTCTCCACTAATGTAGACATGCACAACACCA
The DNA here is from genome assembly GCA_013180625.2 of Boswellia sacra. Lineage (NCBI taxonomy): Eukaryota > Viridiplantae > Streptophyta > Magnoliopsida > Sapindales > Burseraceae > Boswellia > Boswellia sacra. Next base: position 8,544 of record SNVD02000761.1, on the reverse strand, counting down.
AGGATCAAGTAGGACTTTATTAAGCTTGTAACGTTTGGCTTGGGTGAAGGTATGATAAAGGATAATAATTAGGCTCAAATCACCCACAAACACATAAAATCATTCAATATTATGTGGAGCTCAAGCCCATGACATAAAAAATTCATTCTTATTCATCAAATGACTCTCCCAAACTTATTCAGAACACTCGAACTCTCTTTTTTTTTTCTTTTTTTTCTTTTTTCTTTTTTTTTGTAGAAAGCAAAAGAAACTACACCCCCACACTTTGTTGTTTCATTCTTTTTAAGAACGCCCAAGGGTATAGAACTCTTTTTTTTCTTTTTTTTTTTTTTTTTTTAACTGCAATTCCACTCCCCCACACTTAAACAATACATTGTCCTCAATGTTTAAGTACGTGGAAGATAAGTACAGATTTTTTTCTCTTTTTTTTTTTTTTTTACAAACATAATAAAACTCACTTGCATTGCTCATGACACAATCCCAACCTCCTCTAACTTCCCAAAACCAGAACATAGCTCAAAATGTAATTGCGAATGATTTACATGCTCATAGGTAAGGGATAAACTGTTTGGAACAAATTCAATTGAGGTTAGGAAATCTTTTAGTGAGTTAACAAAGAAAAAGGTTTACAGAGGCTCAAAGGGGTAACTAGGGATCAATTTTAGTCAAGGTTGGCTCTTAAGGCTCAAACGGTCCAAAGATGGCCTAAATCATTTCCCTAATGTTGCACAGTCTAGGATTTCGCCTCGAGTGACCATCAAACAAGTTCTAGAATTCATTGAGATCTGGAGAAACACTTAAATTACATAAACTTTCTCTAAGTGAACAAATAACTCAGTGATAATAGCTCAGTGCTCAATGTTGCGCAAGGAATCAAAAGCAAAGCGAAACCAATAAACATTTCAAGCACACAGATCCATGCATCATTTATCATTTTCCAAGAGTTATTCTTAATTCAATCATTATCTTATCATCGACCCACAAAATGCAAGAAAAGAGGTACGTGGCGTTGTTACACCTGAGTCAAGATTGTATATTTCAACAATCCTTAGGACCAGTAGCCCGCAGACTTAAGGTTTCCAGCCTATATACCTTTATTATGAAAGAACAAAACAAGAAACAAGACACTTCAAACAACATGAAATAAACAAACTACAGATTTATTGAGAGAGAATGCGTTTCAAGAGTTAAGAAAACCCCATATTCTGCCATTCTCAGGTTTTTCCACAATTGTTTTTTTGAATCGAAACTGATAAAGATAAAAACACATAACAACTCTAAATTACGCAAAACTAAACTCACTCATAAAATAACAAAGTTCAACAAGTCAGCAAACAAAAACAAGTTAGTTAGAATGGGTCTACAAAGTTTAGAAGTTAGCCTCCTTATTCAGCCATTATGGATTGAAGAGATCCATAATGCGTTTCAAGAGAACTTGAACTTTTTAAGCCACCACTCTAAAAACCGAGATTAGAAAATATTACCTGGGACGAAAGAAATAACCTGAAAAAGCTCAAAAGAAATAACATGAAAAACTCTCAAATAAACACAATAAAAAGAAAGCAAACAAAAACGAAGCAAACCAGCAAATAGAGATTACAGATGGAGTGTTAAATCCAGTTTACGTCTCTTATTGCCTTCTCCAAACCAATCAATCCGAGCTGTTGTTGGATCAGGCGAATAGACGAATTCTTGTAGTTTGTCAATTAACTCCCCTGCCGTTGAAGCTGTAACAAGGATTTGCCTCGCTGATGGTGAGATAAAATTTTTTTCTACAGCTTGATCAAGAAAAGACAACAAACCATCAAAAAAGTTATTGACATTTAACAAACCAATGGGTTTTTTATGGATGTTTAGCTGTGCCCAAGAGGTGATTTGAAATATCTCCTCTAATGTGCCATAACCACCGGGTAAAGCTATAAATGCATCGGACTTAACAATCATATGTGCAATACGCTCATGCATGCTAGAGACCTGTAACTCTTCCCCGATTGTGTTGCCTACGATATCTCGTACAGCTAATGGTTTAGGGATAATGCCGAGAACTTTGCTCCCTCCTAGGGATGCAGCTGTTGACACACACCCCATTAACCCAAGACTACCCCCTCCATAAATCAAATTAATACCCCTCGCAGCTAATGTCCTACCAAGATCAAGAGCTGCTGTGGTAAACTCTCCATCTTTACCAAATTGCGATCCGCAAAATACGCATATATTGCGGAATCGCCGAATTGGTGTTTTCTCCATTTCTACAAGTGCTCTAATCTTGTGTAAGACACGTTAGATATTATGCTTTCAATTGCAAGACAGGTTATGGAATGACATATGAAAATATGCAGAATGTATATATACACCCATAAAACTCTCAAATTTTGACACATGGGGACATACTTTCGGTGGGGGTTGCTCGATGCAGATTTATCGCCCCAAGATTTGAAAAAATGAGATATGCTTTCGGCGAGGTTTGACAAAACCTACACACTTGTCTCCCACGTGAAGCATGAAAAATGGAAATACACTTTCGGTGGGGTTTGACAAAACCGCCACACTTATCTCCCACGTGAAGCATCAAAAGTAGAGATATACTTTCGGCGAAGGTTGACAAAACCTCCAGTTCTCTTGAAATTAAAACAAACAAAATCAACAAACAACAACAACACAAAAACAACATTGATAATCAGATCAAACGAAACAAGAAAGAAATAAAATTCGACAACAACAACACACATTCAAATATACAAGTAGTTGTGATTGTGGCTCACATCTTCCTCTGGTTTTACGTCCAGTAACGGCTGAAACGCCTTCTATGAGTCGGGGATTTGCTTCCCATCCAGTTTTCTTATAAACTGGCAAACAGGGTCGTTTTTAGTCAGATTCCCTAGACTATAACACTGCAATTCATCACGAAATTGTGTCCATAGATTAAGCAATTCACGCTGAACAAGTCCACAAGAATGTGACTCGAGAGTTAACAAAACATTATCCAGCGACTCATTACTCAAACCATTCTTAATAAATGAAAGTTTATCTTCTCTATTCCTGGACGCAAAACCTAATGAACGACAAGTCTGGTTACAATTCCATCTAGCACATTTATAACATACTTGTAACCTTTTCGCTCTTCGCCTCTTGGCGTAGTAGCTCTTTCCTAGACCAGGCATGTATTTTGCGAGATTAATGTCCGGCTCACCGGACAATCTCACTTTGGCTTCAATAAGCCATCGGATATCCGCAGGCAGATTTAAGAGCATCAATACCCAAAGTCTAGTCATCCGTACTTTATAAATTTTAAACACAGCATTTTGAGGAAGTGAAGGAAAATATTTACGAAGGTTCGACAGAAAAGATATCGGCATCCATTGAAGAGGAGAAAAGAAGAGATATTACCGATAATGCGATCGGGTTTGTTTTTCTCCAAGATATGCACGTTTCAAACCTTTGGCGAATGACTTCAACTTCCGTTTGGATGTTTCCACAAGCTGCTGCACAAATGAGCTCAAAGCACAGAGTAATCAAATTAAACAAAAGAAAGGAAAAGAAAAGAGCAAAAACGAAACTAAAGACACATAAAAGAGATAACAACACAATAGCAAACAAAAGTCAAAAACAAGTAAAAAATATAAAAACAAATAAGACAGATGGCAAAGAGAGATAAACCTGATCAATTTGATGGCCTACGGAAGGAATCTCCTCGAGACACAAAAATCGATCATTATTACCTCATTTTATTTTTCTTTTCTTCTTTTTTTTTATTTTTCAAAAACATTGGGTTGCCTCCCAATAAGCGCTTGGTTTAACGTCCTCAGCCCGACGTTGGTTCCATCATGGGAGGATCCAATTTCTGTTGTGCTTCTCTAATGGGCTTGGATCCCTCTTCTAACAAGATACGGTCAATGCATATGGATGGGCCTTGGATTTCAACAATTGTCCACTCAATAGCTATTTTGTGATCTGTAAGTATTCGGACGAGTTTATCTTCTTGTATTCGTACAAGGCCCATTTCCATTGTAACTCGCAAAGTATCATTCTCACCCAAGAATCCATAATTCAAATGATCTGGAAGTGACTTAAGCTCCAAGGTATTGGCTTTCATCACAGAAGGAAGAAGTTTCTCATTAGATAAAGGCAATTCAATGTACGAAACATCATACCTATTTGTGGTGATAGCTATAGTCTCATCCAAGCTTGTCAAAGCTTCCTCCACTTCTTTAGACACTTGTATCAGCTTTCTTGGTTCTTTGAAACTTTCTATCCTTATGTGTTCACTAATGGCAACATCCACTCCATTCTTGCGAGTTAACTCAAAACATTGTTGTGGCAAATAATCAATAACGTCAACTGCAAAAACAGAATGTAAGTCATTAGAGTACCTCATTTCCTCAAAAATATTAAAACATATCACCTTGCCATCATACTCTATGGTCAAAGTGCCATAATGAACATCAATCTTGATTCTAGCAGTTTTTGAGAATGGCCTCCCTAAAAGAATCGTGTTGGATTAGGAGATGTCTCATCCTCTATTTTAAGGACATAGAAGTCTGCTGGAAAAACCAATTGATTCACCTGCAAAAGCACATCTTCCACAACTCTTTTGGTATATTGCATTAAAAACGATCAGTATTTGAATGGTATATACCAATTTTCCACAAAAGGTCTCAAGATTTGAAAGCATAAATAGAAATATGCATGTGAACGTACCTGGATCTTTGCACTTTGGAGGATTTTCCTTTGCAATACAGCTGAAACATCTTCCCCCACACTTACTTTCTCATTTCTTTTTAACTTTCTTTTGCTGGTGCATAACTCTTTGAAACATTTTGTGTAATGAGGTACTTGTTCGATAGCATCCAAAAGTGGTATACTCACCTCGATTTTGCGAAAAGTTTCCAGGATTTTCTGTTCTTGTTCCTCCTTCTTCGATTTTACAAATCTACTAGAAAAAGGTGGAGGAGAAACATATGAAGGAATGGGGGTTATAGGACTTTACCTGAGAAGTAGTGTTTTTGTTCATGGTGGAAGTGGTGTTCATCTTCCTTCATCAGTTTGTGATTTCTTTGGCAGGACATCTAATTGCTCTTCATTTTGCAAAGTGATCGCACAAGAATTCTCTCTTGGATTGATCATCGTTTGACAAGATAATTCTTCTGAGCCTTGGCCTTCGAATTTGCTCATGCTAGTGGCCAATTGTCCCATTTGATTTACCAGGTTTTGGATACTTGTCCCAGTTTCCTGCTGGAATTGCATTGTGTTAGTGGCAAGTGCATTAACAATATCTTCGAGAGACATACCTGAGTTTTGCAGAGCTAGTTGCGGTGTTGGATGTGGCATTGGTGGTGGTTGCATTTGAAATGGTTGCTGCACTCTAGGTTGATTGAAACTTTGTGGCCGATTTGGTATCACATTTGGAGTGATTGGTTGATGATTCCAGTAACTGAAATTATGGTGATCTTCCCATCCAGCATTATAAGTGCTAGAGAAAGGAAACTTTTTTTTTTTTTTTCAATTTTTTTTTTTTTTTTTTTTTTTTTTTAACCCCAAATTGCCTCGTTTGTCCTGGAAATCCACCCATTGCATTGGCTTGTTCCATATATTCTTCTTGTAAAGTTGGATACATGTCGATTGGATGCTCCATCGTATAATATATCCCACATTCATAAGATTTTTGTATATCTCCTACAGCCATGTTTTCCACAAGAGAGGTTAGCTCAGAAAGTTGTTGTTCAATGTTCGGAGTGCTTACCTCATTTACTCTCCAGGGTACTTGTGGCTCAAATCCGCTACTGAATTGATAGAAGTTTACTGCCATGTTGTCTAAACACAAACAATCAGAAAAGAAAAACAAAGAAAATATGAATCTACATTGAAAACAAAATAACAAATCGATTAGAAAATCAATCCCCGGCAACGGCGCCAAAAACTTGATGCGTTCGAAACTAGAAAGTATACTAGTCGCACAAGTAATAAAGTGATAAGTAAGATATCGTTCCCACGAGGATTGATTCTAATTGAATTTGTTATTTCCAGCAACAATAAACTAAACAGGGGGGCTTTTGTTGAATGCTTTACTACATGAAATAAGAATGCAAGTAAAGAATAACAAAACAGAAAGTAAATTTGAATGAAAAATCAATGGTAGAAAGCTGGTTAAGTGATCCTTCTCTACCACAAGATATGGATTTGCGAATTAATTGTAGAATTGTTATCTAATTATAGCATTGAAGTTATCAACTGTAGATAATAACAAGATCTATTACCCCAATCTTTCCTTACTTTGTTGTTAAATAAAACAAGCTCTTTATTTAATCTCTATCCATTAAACAACCTAGAACAAGCTCTCTGAGTTTAATTCAATGGATGCATTATGATAAGAAAGATAGGTTGTTCTAAGCAATAAACACACAAGCTCGGATTATTTAACTTAGGTTATATTCTCCAATTGTAATCTCTGATCACAATTTTGCTACTAATGATTAGAAATTCAAGACAATTACGGATCAAGATTTCTAGTACAGCAATAAATCACAACTAGATTATATTCAGTTGGCCACTCAAATACAATCAACAAGCAATCATAAGCATTAAATATGGGAGAATACAAGCAACTTCAATTAGAGAATTGGATAACAATTTCTTACACAATCAACTCACAAAATCCATATCAAGGGCTTTGAAATCACCCTTAACCAATTCAGATTTAGTTACACATATTCAGAAACAATACAAATACAATACAATATGGAGACATTCCAGAAAATGAAAGAGAAAGGGAAAACTTAGCAAATTTGATGAAATCTCTTAGGATTTGTAGTTCTTCCTCTTTCCAAGCCTTCAATCTCCTTCAAGAACTCCAAGAGATGAGAGAAATCCAAAGATGTAGCCTCCTTCCACGTTTTCCCCCCTTCCTCAAGTTATGAAAATAAAACCATAAAATGTGTTTAAATACTCTGCTACAGTAACCTGCTACAGTGTCCCGTATTATACATGCTACATTGATTTGTGGAATTACATTTCTATACTTCTCACACTGTTTTGATTACAACTTTTGGTACACTGAATGGATTTATAAACCGTAAATTTCTCCAGAAAATAGACTTCGAGAGCTTTCCAACGGTATATAATATGTCGTCGGGTTCAGTGTATATCAATACAATTAAATCCGAGAATATCACTGACTAGCAGAGGTGAAAATGAATGGTTTTACTCCATTTTTGTGCAAGTTGCTCCAAAACTCCTACAAACATCAAAACCACACAAAAACATAAAAATACCAAGGAATATAGCAAAGAAACATGGACGAATTGATATAAAAGTAATACATAAATAGACACCTATCATCTGGACTACCGAAATTGATCAAGGCATCTGTCTCGATCTCTTCATCACTTTCGTAAAAGTCATCAAATATTGGTGGTTTTCCATGATCCTCAAAGAAGTCATGGTCTACTTCATCATTCTCCACCGATTCATCTTTATTAGAAGCATCATTATCATCATAATTGCCCAAAGGACTTTGATCTTCTACTTCTCCATGCATTCCACCTGTGAATTCTTTATTTTCCAGAATTACTAAATGTTGCTGGAGTTGTTGGAGCTGCCGCATAAGATCTTCAATGATCAAACGTTGCTGGACTTGCTGGAGTTGCCGCCTGAGATCTTCAATGATTAAATCTCGTTCATCTCTTTGAGAAGGAGGCAATTGGGTAGTAGAAGCAGCCTTGTGAGTACGAACAGCCATTGAACCAAAAGCTCTGATACCAATCTGATACCGGATCTTCGAGATATGGCTCTGATACCAAACTGATATCGGATCTTCGACATATGGCTCTGATACCGCTCTGATACCAATCTGACACCGGATCTTCGAGATATGGCTCTAATACCAAACTGATACCGGATCTTCGAGATATGGCTCTGATACCAAACTGATACCGGGCTGGTAGATTATAATAGATCAGGATAGGATCTTCAAGTTGATTATAAACTCAACCAATGGCTGGAACAAATAAAATGGAACCTAACAAACACTTTTTGAAAGGGATAACAAGCTCACCACCAAAGTAAACACCAATGGGATACAGATAATTCACCACCCAAGGATGTCAACCAAGGATACAGGGCTTAAACTAACACACCACTCTTTGGAATCCACCAAGAGATACAGAGTTAAGGAGAAATCAGTATAAACACTGAATTTTCACTCAAATTCGAATTCAAACACTCTTGTGTGATTCTCATTTATTGTTTATGATAGGTGTTTATTTATGTATTACTTTCATATCAATTCATCTATGTTTCTTTGCTATATTCCTTGGTATTTTTATGTTTTTTGTGTGGTTTTGATGTTTGTAGGAGTTTTGGAGCAACTTGCACAAAAAATGGAGTAAAACCCTTCATTTTCACCTCTGCTAGTCAACCATCTTCTCGAATTTAATTGTATTGATATACAATGAACCGGATAACATGTTATATACCGTTGGAAAGCTCTCGAAGTTATTTTCTAGAGAAATTTACGGTTCATAGATCCATTCAGTGTATCGAAAGTTA